>CAUYLG010051443.1:0-22314 GCA_963573385.1 Cacajao melanocephalus | reverse complement strand
TGAACCACCCAAGCACTAAAATCCATCTGCATTTGTGCCTATTTTCACGGTTCATGTTCGTTTTCAACTTTTTTTTTTTTTTTTTTTTTTTTTTTTTTTTTTTTTTTTTTTTTTTGAGACGAAGTCTTGCTCTGTCAGGCTGGAGTGTAGTGGTGTGATCTTGGCTCACTGCAACCTCCACCTCCCGGGTTCAAGCGATTCTTCTGCCTCAGCCTCCCAAGTAGCTGGGACTATAGGCACGCACCACCATGCCTGGCTACTTTTTTTGTATTTTTAGTAGAGACTGAGTTTCACCATGTTGGCCAGGCTGATCTTGAACTCCTGACCTCAGGTAATCCACCCACCTTGGCCTCTCAAAGTTCTGGGACTACAGGCGTGAGCCACTGTGCCTGGCCAAGAGTATTATAAAATTAAATGTTCAAGTCCAAGCACTTGAGGTCACCTGGTGGTCTAAACAGACACATGATTTCTTATATTACCCACATCAGAATTCCCAACTTACCCACAAGCAGGTGAAACAAGTGTGCTTAAATCAGCAGGAGCCAAACTTCTTGAACAGTGACTTACCTTAACACCTGTCTTTAAAGATATTGCACATGTGAAACAAATGCATTCTTAGGCATTTAGGCTCATGAGCTTCCATTTTACATTTTCTTCAGCCTACTCACTAAAGAGCCCAAATCTTCATCCATGGTACAGACATCTTCCCTCAGTTTCAGAAACATGTTCATCTGCCTGTTGGGATTATCAGCTGAATGTTCTACAGTTATCTGAAACTGTCTGTCCCATGCTACACTAATCATACTTCCTCTACTCATTCTTTGACAGAAAGTTGCAACTCCTCTCAGGTGCCCCCATCTCCCTGATTCCATAATCCCTAAGTGATCATAGAGGAACACAGGAAGTAGCCTTGTGTACTACATTTTGCCAAATTGTTTTCCAAGATAGTTTGACCAGTTTATATTCCTATCAGCAGTATATAAAATTTCTGTTTTTTCTGAATCCTGTTGAACATTTGAAATATTAGGTTTACATTTTTTCCGATTTGATGAGTGTGGAGATGGTAACTCACTTTGGTTTTATTTTGAATTTCCCTGATTATTTTCAGTGAGACTGAGAATACTTTCATGTATTTAGTGTACATTTATTTTTTTCCTTCTGTGAATTGTCTAGTAATACCTTTTGCCCATTTTCCATTGGATTGCTTCTCTTTTTCAGTAAAAGTACTACTAATATTCTGGGTACTAATCCTTTGTTGGTGTTATATATGAAAAAGAACTTTTTCTAGATTGTGGCTTGTCATTTCTTTTTCTATGCTGATTTTCATGAGAGATGAAATTTAAAAATTAGTGTAGTAAATATTTCAATCTTTTATTATCTGTATTGTGCTTTTGCATATCTTATTTAAAGAGATCCTTCCCTACCTCAAGGTCATAAAGACACTCTCCTACACATTTTATTATAATTAAAAAGTTTTGAGTTTTTTATTTATGTCTTTAACTCAACTGGAATTCATTTCCTATGTGGTGAAAATCTAATCTGTTTTTAAAAATTTGGATAACTAATTATCCCAGGAATTACTGAATAGCCTATAGGTCTGTTTCTATAGGTCTTCAGTGCCCTTTCTATCAAATATTAAGTGTGTGTGTGTGTGTTTGGGTCCATTTTTGGGTCCTCTGTTTTGAGCAATAGTCAATTTATCCATCTTTGTATCAAATACAGTTTCTAGATTTCTATAGATTTAAAATAAACCTTGATATTTAATAAGGCAAGTTTCTCTACTTATCTTTAAATTTTTGATTCTTTTTTACCTTTTCTATGAAATTTAGAATCAGTGTATCAAGTATGACAAAAATTTATAGACTAATTTGAGTTTTAAAAATTCAAATCTTCCTATTAATATTGTATCTTGTTTAAAAAATTCAATTTCCTACCTCTTATGGCTGCATAAAAATGCAATTGATTTTTACATATTCTGTTTTTGGCAACCTTACTAAGCTTTCTAATTATTAACGGTAAATTCTATGCATATTCTTTTGGATTCTCTACCTCAGTAGTTGTACTGATTTTTAAAAAGTCCACACGTTTTTTGATACTTCTCTGTTCGAGAGGTAGACCTCATCACTCTGCCTTGAGTGTGGGCTAGACTTAGGAACACAGTTTTAACCAATAGAAAAAAAGAAGATGGAAGTGATGGTGTGTCACTTCTGAGATTTGGTTGTAAAAGACAGCAGCTTCCATTTTGCCCTCTGTCTGTCTCTCCATCTCTCTCTCTAATGGCTTTCTCAGTGGGGAGCCAGCTACCATGTCATGAGGACATTCAGGCAGCCTTGTGGAAAGCCTCATGTGGTGAGGAACCGAGGCCACCTGCCAACAGTGGGAGGAAGTGAGGTGTTCTGCCAATAGCCGTAGGAGCAAACCATCTTGAAAATGCATCCTCCAATCCCAGTCAATCTTTCAGGGGACTGCAGCCTTAGCAGACACTTCAACTATAACCTTCTGAGAGACCTGGAGCCTTTACGCTGCTTCTAGATTCCTGACTCTCAGAAACTAAAGTAATAAACATTTTTGTTTGGGCAGGAAAAAATTCAACATATATTATAACTATATATTATATAAATATTACTCACAGCCAAGTCATAGTGTGCTAAGAAGAAACTTACTTTCCTATGTAACCTTTTGCTTTTCCTAGAGCTAATAATTGTTTCCTCTTTTCTGTTTTGCTTGTTTTCTTTGAACCTCTTAGCAATTCTTTCATGTTTAATGTCTCAATTACTCTCCATCCTCGGGGGCCAAGACTCAGATTTGCAAACACAGTAACAACTTTTAACTTTGTTTCAACTTTATAGGAAGCTCACTTTATACTTAGTGAGATATAATTCTTGAAAAAAACTATTGACCAAAGAAAGTCTTTTTTTTCCTCATTTGTTTTTCTCTCTTAATAGCTTCATTGGAATATTATTGACATAACATTTTATGTACTTAAGCTGTACAATTTGATATATTAATGTATGTATATATCGTGAAATGATCACCGTCTTCCAGCCAATTATGTCATCTTTACAGTTACTATTTTTGTTTGTTGTGTGTGTTAAGATTTACTTTAAAATCTATCAGTTTAGCAAATTTCAAGGATGCAATACAGTGTTACTATTGTCACCATGATGTACATTAGATATCCAGATATCTTGCATAACTGAAACTTTCTGCCCTTCGGGCAATATAAGCCCATTTTGCCCTCCCCTGAGTCCCTGGCAACCACCACCCTACTTTCAGCTTCTAAGAGTTTATTTTAGATTCCGCATGTGAGATCAGATAGTATTTCTCTGTCTCACTCATTTTGCTTGGTATAATGTCCTTCATTTCCATCTCTGTTGTTGGCAAATAGGATTTCCTTTTTTCAGGTAGAATCACATTTCGTTATGTATTTAAACCACATTTTCCTTATCCACTAATTTGTCAAAGAAATTTAGGTTGTTTCTATGTTACGGTTATTGTGACTAATGCTGCAATGAACATTGGAGTGCAGATAGCTCTTTGACATACTGTTTTCATTTCCTTTAGCTATATACCTAGAAGTGGGATTGCTGGATCATATGGTAATTCTACTTCTAATTTTTTGAGGGATCTCCACATTGTTTTTCATAATGGCTGTACTAGTTTACATTTTTATCAACAGTGTACAAGGGTTTCTTTCTCCCTACATCCTTACTAACACTTGTTATTTTTTTTTTTGAAAAGAGATATCCTAATAGGTGTTATATGATACCTCAGTGTGGTTTTGATTTGCATTTCCATGATGATTAGAGCTACTTGGCACCTTTTCATGTCCCTGTTGGCTACTTGAATTTCTTTTTTTGAGAAATGTCTACTTAGGTTCTTTGGCTATTGTTTACTCAGGTTATTTGCATGTTTGCTATTGAGTTGTAGGAGTTCATTATATATTTTGGACATCAACCCCTTATCAGATATATCATTTGTAAATATTTCCTCTCATTCTGTAGGTTGCCTTTTTCACTCTGTTGGTTGTTTTCTTTGCTGTGCAGAAGCTTTTTGGTTTGATGTTGTTCTTGTCTATTTTTGCTTTTGTTGCCTGTGCTTTAGGTATCGCATTTAAAAAAATTATTGCCAAGACTTATGTCAAGACGGTTTTCCCCCATTTTTTAGAAAAGGGTTTTATGGTTTCAAGCTTTACCCTTAAGTCTTTAATCCATTGATCTGATCTTTGTGTATAGTGTAAGATAAGGGTCCAATGTCATTCTTTTGTATGTGGATATCCAGTTTTCCCAACATTTTGGAAGAGACTGTTATTTTCCTCATTGTGTGCTCTTGGAACCCTTGTTGAAGATCATTTGACCATAAATGTATAGGTTTATTTCTGGGTTATCTCTTCTGTTTCATTAGTCTGTATATCTGCTCTATGCCAGTCCCATACTATTTTGATTACTATAGCTTTGTACTATAATTGGTGTAAGGAAGTGTGATACCTCCAGCTTTTTTCTTTCCCCTCAAGATTGCTTTCTGTGTTGGTCTGTTTTTGTTGCTATTAAGGAATTCTTGAGACTGGGTAATTCAGAATGAAAGAAGTTTAATTGGCTCACAGTTCTGCAGGCTGTAGAGGAAGCATAGCAGCATCTGCTACTAGTGGAGGCCTCGGGTATCCAATCCTACAATCATGGTAGAAGGCAAAGGGGGAACTAGGATATCACATGGTGAGAGTGGGAGCAAGAGAGATGGGAGTAGGGGGGCTGGAGGTGTCGCACTCTTATTTTATAATTTTTTCAGAAATACTGTTGATTTATTATCACTTCATGTGTCAGACCTGTGAAAACATACAACCTTTGTTCTGTGGTCTCCAGTAAAGGACAAGCATCATTAAGATCACATAAAACATGAACAAACAAAATACAGACTATTTCATGATCAACTATACCATTGGAAACGCATGTGGCGTATGAGTTGGTGATAAAACTGAGGTCACTAGAGGCAGGTGAGATAGTCTGCCTAGGTTTCTCCATAAAATTACATGTTGAGGGAGATTTGTTGGGATTGAAGATAAACAGAAACTGCGAAAGAAGTTTGGGTGATTACCTGATCTAGCCCCAAACAAGTGAAAGTAAAGACCTGGCTGTCGAGGAAAATCCATACATCAGTTCTCTCTTAGATGTCAAAATCAGAATCTCCAAATGCACCGATTTAATAAAACAGGTTTTATCAACCTAATGATAAATATGTTCTCATGTATTAGTAAAATCCCCTTTAAGTCCTTTTTAACTTTTGTGTTACTCTGAAGATGCAAGAAGCTAATTAGTATCATTTTCATAAAATCTAATACAGAAGATAGGAGGCTTGTATAGTGAGTGATAGTCGGTATTGTGTCACCTGATGGCCAAAAATAACTCAAATCATTGAACCTTTCATCACATATCCTGTTTTGATCCTGATAATCATTTTTTAAAAAATTGAAGTCAGCTTTATTTAAAAATTTCCAACATTGATAACTCTTATAAAAAGCATCCAAGCACAGGACACAGAACTGTAGCAAACAGCATTCTTATGAATAACTAACAGACATTAGAACTTCCACCCTTCTTTGAGACATGTGAGCTCACTGTGAACTCTGCTTCCAAGTACTCCTTCAAAGCACACCACAAGCTTGGTTTATGTTCTCAACCTATCAGCTTCAGTTCATATTACCAAACTTACATATCGGTAACAGAAGAGAACACACACCATACAGCATTCACAGCAGTTGACAAAAGGGTAGGGGGATATGAGTATTTTTTCACTTAACATATTCAACTAATGTGGGTTACCTAAGGACAAAATTCACTGAGAGTCTTCCAACACATGTGGATGTCCCATGAATGCAAAAAAAAAAATTGTACATTATTTGCTATTATTGCTCTCTGTACACTCTTTCACCAAAGTCACAGGATTGAGAGATCTCACCAAGTTAAAAAATATTCACGATGCACCATCCACTCTCTGCACGCACTCTCTCCTTCTCTTGCTCATACTAGCCTTCCATGCCTTGGCACCATCACCAATCCCACACAAAGTTTCAAAAGTTCAGACAGGCTTCTGGTTCCATATTATAGCCCTGTGTTCACAACCATACAACTCTGTGAAATAGAGAAGCGGATCAAAATGGGAACATCCACTGTCAAAGATGCAGCCTGTGAAGCATAATGATGAATTCTCGAATAACAAAGCATGTAGACAGAAGTATTTCTAGGGCAGGATAATTACAGTGCTACTTTCAATGAAATGCTTCTTCAGTAAACATTGGAAATGAGATGCACTGCAGAGATTAAATAAAGGCTTCATATTGTACTTTTGTATATGTGGGGAACAAGTGCTAAAAGGAAAAAAAAAATCAAATACTGTGACACCATGATGTCCCAAAGGAGATTTTTCTTAAGGAAAAAAATCATATGGTGGGGTTCAAATTAAGACAAGGAGGAAAGAATGTAGTTCTAATCAATGGTTCCCATTTTGAATACACAAATAATTCACTTGATAAGTCCAGGGATAAAATATTACCGGTATCAATTGTAATATATTGATTGATATATTGATTTTTCCAACAAACAGCCATTCACTTTCAACCACTCAATATTTCAACTCTTTATGTATTCAACTCTTAATATATTCAACTCTTTATGTAACAAAACTTACACAATTTCTTTCTCTTCCTCTTTTTCTAAAGAAAAATGTCAAATATTGCTGAATATACTCTACACTGAACAAATCAGTTGTGAAAATTTTTGTATCTTACCATATACTTACCATGAGTTTAGGAAAATTTGAATTCCCACCATTCCGTACCAACCAACCATAACCCCACTGTCTACATTTCCCAGCCAGAAGATTTAGAATCCATGCTTGAGCCAAAGCCTCCATTAAAACCATTGCTTGATCCTGCATTTGATGCTGATTCCCAACCAATTGCTGCACCAGAATTAGAACCACTCTAAGAGTCATTTCTAGAACTGTAGACCTGATTTGGCTCCCTCTGCATGTTGCCTTGACTTTGGTTATTACCTGATGGGCCTGACTGGATCTGCTGGCTAACATATTGGTCGTACCCTGACTGCTCTGCAGTGCTGCCTGGGCTGCAGCCATCATAGCTGGATTAATGCCGAACATGCCAAAGTTCATCCACCACCTATTAGTACCTTGATTGTTTTCCAAGCCAGCCCCACCCCTCTGTTACCAAATCCACCCAGATTCTCAAATCTTCCTCTATCTATTGCTATTGTGTGGTTAGGTTTGGCATTGGATATATGTATGCTGAGTCCTTTAATGATCAAGTCCTCTCCACAAAGAGATTGGGCAAATGTAACAAAGGCAAAGGCCCTGAATGGCTTGGGAATGAAGACATCCACCACTTCTTCATACTGACAGAAGAACTGCCATAGCTCATCTGGAGTCATGGTCTCTGTACGGGGCCCCACAAACACTTTTCTGCTTCTCAAAGGTTCATCTGGGCTTTGCTTAGAATTGGGAAATTTACAGTCATACCATCATCCGTCATGTCACTGTGACAGTACTTTCATGTGTGTTTCATACTTTGTAAAATGAACAAAGCCAAGCCCCTTTGACCAGTTTTAATGTCTATCTTGACTTGCACATCTCCAAAGGTACTAAAATATTCTTTCAGATTCTGTTTCCATAGGAGGAAAAGCAAATTCAGCACAAACTCACTAATTACCAACACTATTAAATAAGATGTTTTCTGGGCTGCTCTTCACTTTCACTGCTGTCTCATCCATTTTTCTTTTGTTGGCTTTGGGATAGTTGACAACATAGACCAGATTTCCACAGTCAGCATCAGGGGCATGCAGAATTCCTTCTGCCAGCTAGATACCTCTCTTACATTGAGACACTGGATTCTTGTAGTGAAGCCCACATGCCCCTGGAAACTGGGCTGTAACCATGGACAGCAGCACCATCCCATTGTCTTCTGATGATAATTCAATGAGTTCCTTGTTCTCATCTTCAGTTACTTGAGTGTATTCAGACATCTTTTATTTCTCCACTAGGCTACTGATAGGAAGCCCAACAGGGACACTGAAGCAGTGACAGATTCAAGCACAACTTAGTTTGTTCTCCTTGATAATCATTTTTATTGTTCTTCCTGGGACTCATTCAAGACTTTCTGGAATTCATATTAACTCATGGCCAAACATGAAAATAAGCTGTAACAAGGGGGTGTGTAATGCAAAACATTTGGAAGCACTGTCTCCTGGTCCTTGCCAGCCACACTCCTTTGGATGTTTAGCTTGTCAGCAGCAGTCATCATGGTCGATTATTTGATCTGCATCATCATTTCACATAAGCAATTATGTCTTCAGTCATGACCTGAGAGGAGAACATATTCCAATGACATGGTAAATGCCCTTTCTGAAGGAGGGACAAGTAAGAAAGATTCAGGATGCTGTAATTCAGGAGACTGAGCTCTGACCCTTAGCCCCTAAACCCACTATCCATGAGAAGCCATGCTGAAATTTAGATAGCAGTACATCATAGACCTGTGCAGGCATACAGCTGGCAGGGCATTGCTCATTGATGGTAGGTGCAATGTTTACAGAACTGTGTAATGTGAAGTGCTAGTGCACAAGAAGGGCCCTGTGGTTAAATGTGTTTGAAAAACACTACACATTATATCCACTGGCCACACTTTTAAACAACCAGATTTTGTGCAAACTTGGAGCACAAACTCACTAATTACCATGAGGATGGCACCAGACCCTTCATGAGGGATCTGTCGTCATGACACAAACATCTCGCACCAGGCCCCACCTCCAGCATTGGGGATTACATTTCAACGTGAGATTTGGAGGGAACAAATGTCCAAACCATGTCACTTTGGCTATTCGGGGTCCTTTGTGATTCCACATAAATTTAAGGATTGTTTTTTCTATTTCTGTAAAAGATGCTCTTGGGATTTTGATAGGGATGGCATTAAATCTGTAGATAGCTTAGGGTAATATGGAGATTTTTAACAATATTAATATTTTAATCCATGAACAAGAGATATCTTTCTGTTTGTGTCTTTTAAAACTTCCTTCATCAAGGTTTTATACTTTTCAGTGTACAAGTCTTAGATATTTCATTTTGTTGCTAATGCATATGAGATTGTTAATTTCCTTTTTGGCTATTTCATTGTTGGTGTATAGAAATACCACTAATTTTTGTATGATGATTTTGTACCCTGCAACTTTACTGAATTTGCTTATTGGTTCCAACAGGTTTTTTTTTTTTTTTTTTTTTTGTGTTTAGAATCTTCTACGTATACGACCATGTCATCTTGAAACAGAGATTAATTTTATTTCTTCCTTCCTGATTAATTTCATTTTCTTGCCTGATTGCTCCAGCCAGGACCTCCAATACTATGTTGAATACAGTGGCAAGAGTGATTATCCTCATCTTGCTCTGGATCTTAGAGGAAAAGCTTTGTTTTCCCCAGTGATTATGACTTAATCATAGGTTTTTTTATACAGTCTTAATTGTGCTAAGGAAAGCTCCTTCTATACCTATTTGGTTGAGAGTATTTACCATGAAAAGATGTTGAATTTTGTCAAATGATGTTTGTGCATCTATTGAGGTAATTATGTGGTTTTTCTCTTTTATTTTGTTAATATACTGTGTCACATTGATTTTTTCATCTTAAACCAGCTTTGCATCCCAGGAATAGATCCCACTTAATTACATTGTGTGATCCTTTAAATGTGCTGTTAAATTCAGTTTGCTAGCAATTTATTAAATATTTTTACATGTATGTTCATCAGAGATAGTGGCCTGCAGTTTTCTTGTGTGTGTGTGTGTGTGTGTGTGTGTGTGTGTGTGTGTGTATATATATAAATAAATTTTTTTTTCTGGCCTTGGAATCAGGGTGATGTTGTCTTTATAACATGAGTTTTGGAGTGTTCCATCTCCTATTTTGGAATAGTTTAAGAATGGTTAGTATTAGCTCTTCTTTGAATGTTTAATAGAACTCACTTATGAAACCATCTTGTCCTGGGTTTTCTTTTCTTTGTTGGAAAGATTTTGATTACTGATTCAATCTCCTTGCTTGTTATTGATCTCTTTGTCTTTCTAGTTCTTGATTCAGTCTTGATAGCTTGTATGCTTTTAAGAATTAATCCATTTCTTCTAGGTTATCCACTTTGTTGGCATATAATTGTTCACAGTAGTCCCTGTGATTCTTTAGGTTTTTGTGTCATCTATTGTAATGTCTCCTTTTTAAAATAATTCTGATTGTATTTATTTGAGTTTTCTCTTTCTGTTTTGTATTAGGCTAGCAAAGGGTATTATAATTTTACTTCCTCAAAAAAATTCTTAGTTTTACTTTTTTCTATTTTTTATTTCTGCTCCAATCTTTATTTCCATTTATCTGCTAACTTTGAGTTTAGTTTTTCTATATTTAGTTCCTTAAGTTGTAAAGTTAAGTTGTTTAATTGAGATATTTCTTGTTTTCAAGGTAGGCATTTAACATTGTAAGATTTTGTTTTAATGCTGACTTTGCTGCATACCATATACTTTGGTAAGATGTGTTTTTGTCTTCATTTATCTCAAGGTAATTTAAAAAATTTCCCTTTAATTCTTTTATTCAATGGTTGTTCAATTGTGTCAGGTTTAGTTTCTATGTTTCTGTGTGAATTCTTATTTTCTTAATGTTAATGATTTCTAGTTTCATTCCACTGTGGTCTGCAAGATACTTGATATGATTTCAGTCTTCTTAAATTTTCAAGGCTTGTTTTATGACCCAACATATAGCCTATTCTGGAGAATATTCTGTGTGCCCCTGAAAATAATACACATTCTGCTGCTATTGGGTGGAAAATTCTATGTCTGTTGTCCGTTTGATTTGTAGTGTTGCTCAAGTCGGTTTCCTTATTGTTTTTCTGCCTAGATGTTCTATTCATTCTTGAAAGTAGGGTATTGAAGTCTTCAATTATTGTTGTATTGTGGTCTATTTCTTCCTTCAGATATATCAATATTTATTTTATATATTTAGTTGCTCTGATGTTAGGTGCATTTATTCCTTTTGAATTGTTTTTTTTATCATATATAATATACAAAATATATATCATATATATATATCACATATAATGATCTTTGCTAATTTTTGACTTAAAATCTTTTGTCAAGTATAGCTCTCCCTGCTTTCATTTTTTTTTGAGATGGAGTCTCACTCTGTCACCTAGACTGGATTGCAGTGGTGCAATCTCAGCTCACTGCAACCTCTGCCTCCTGGGTTCAAGTGATTCTCCTGCCTCGGCCTCCCAAGTAGCTGGGACTACAGGCGTGTGCCACCATGCCTGGCTAATTTTTTGTATTTTTAGTAGAGATGCGGTTTCACCATGTTAGCCAGGATGGTCTCAATCTCCTGACCTCATGATCCGCCCACCTAAGCCTCCCAAAGTGCTGGGATTACAGGTGTGAGCCACCGCGACTGGCTCCTGCTTTCTTTTGGTTGCCATTTGCATAGACTATCTTTTTCTGTCCCTTCACTTTCAGGCTATGTGTGTCCTCACATTTAAAGTGAATCTTTTATAGACACTAAGTCACTGTATCATGTTTTTTAATCCACTCAGCAACTCTATGCCTTTACATTGGAGAATTTAATCCATTTACATTTAAAGTGATTGCTGATATGTACGAACTTACTATTGCTATTTTGTTAGTTGCTGTCTGTTTTCAGTTCTTTTGTCCCTTCCCAACTTTTGTTGTCTCCTTTTGTTATCTGATTTTTTTTTTTCCTGTGGCAGTTTGGTTGGGCTCCTTTGTCTTTGTCTTTTTGTGGATCTATTATAGACTTTTCTTTTGTGGTTACCATGGGGCTTGTATAATTCTTCTTGTAGTTATAAGCATCTATTTAAATTTGATAACAAGTCAAGTTCAATTGCATATAAAAATTCTGCACTTTACCCCTCCCACATACACACTTTGTGTTCTTGAAGTCAGAATTTACTTCTTTTTTATTATGAGTCTGTTAACAATTTTTTAAAAATGTATTTTTTAATCAACACAAAATTGTACGTATTTATGGAATACATAGTGATGTTTTAATATATGCAATGTATAGTGATCAAATCAGGATAATTAGTATATTTATCACCTCAAACATTTATCACTTGTGTTGAGAACATTCAAAATCCTCTTGTAGATATTTGAAAATGTATAATAAATTATTGTTAGCTGTAATCATCCTACAGTGCTATAAAACACTGGAACTTATTACTGCTATCTAGCTGCAAATTTTTTATCATTTACTAGATCCCTCCTATTCCCCTCATTCATCCCAGCCCCTGGTAAGTACTATTCTACTCTCCTCTTCCATGAGAACAACAGTTTTAGCTTCCAAATAGGAGCGAGAACATACATGCTACCAAATTTTTCTGTTTATAATTACTCTTAATACTTTTGTCTTTTAACTTTTATGTTAGGCTTAGAGGTACTTTGCATACCACCATTACAATGTTACATCATTCTATATTTGACTTTATTTTTACTTTTACTGGTGAAATTTATACTTTTATATGATTTCACACTGTTTCTTGTGTTTTTAACTCCATTTGAAGAACTCCCTTTGGCATTTCTTTTAAGGCAGGTTTAGTGGTAACAAACTATCCAGTCATTTTTTTTTTTTTTTTTTTTTTTTTGATCCTGGAAAGACTTAATGTCCCCTTCATTTTTAAAAGATTAGCTTTGAAGGGTAAAATGTTCTATGCTGGCAATTATTTTTCCTCTTTTGTTTTTGACAAAAAAGAGGAATATACATTATTTCTTGATTCCTCCTCACTTAAGAATGAGGTTGTTATTTGTAGTGTGTACATGGCTCCAGAATATGTTTTTCTTCTTACAGAATGTTCAACATTCCAGCTTGCTTTCTCTGTACTTTGAATATATAATCTTACTCTCTTCTTGTCTGTAAGTTTTATGTCGAAAAATCTGCTAATCGTGGTGTAGATATTTTTGTATTAAACCTATCTGGTGTCCTATACACTTCTTGAGTCTGAATGTCTATTTACTTTTCCAGATTTATAAAGTTTTCTATTATTTCTTTATGCTTTCTTGCACTTCCTATCTCTTTTTTGGTGACTCCTGTAATATGTATATTGGTTCACTTCACAGTATGTATATTGTTTCCATAAAATTCTGTCTTTTTCACTCTTTTTCATTCTTTTAATATTTTCTCCCCTAATTGAATAATTTTAGGTGATTTGTCTTCCAGTTCATGGATTCTTTCATCTGTTTGATTCAGTCAGCTATTGCAGCACTCTCTTGCATTTTTAGTTCAGCCACTGTATTCTTAAGATCCAGCATTTCTGGTTTTAAAAAATGGTTTATATCTTTTTGTTGAATTTCTCATTTTGTTATTGTATTTTCCTGATTTTTTTTTTTTTTTTTTTTTTTTTGTTAAATTTGTTTATGTTCTTTTGGGCTCACTGAGCTTCTTTAGAACAATTGTTTTGAATTCTTTGTCAACACAATTCACGGATTTTCCTGTCTTTTGGGTCAGGTACTGGAAGTTATTATTTTTTTGGTGATGTTTTCTTGACTTTTATTTTATGCTTTTATTGGTATTTGTGCATTTAAAGAAATAATAGCCTCTTCTAGACTTTATAGATTGGCATTGGTAGGGAAAGAATTTCACTTGCAGAGGGGAGGGAGCATAGGATTTCTGGAACTGGGCATGGGAAGGCATGCTGGAGTGTGCTATGGCACACCAAATCCAGTGGTGTATGGGGATCCAATTTGGAGGCATGCAGAAGTTCTGTGTCCAAGGGAACTTCATGATTGGTGTCTCAGGTAGCAGGAGTCTATGATAGGGGAAACTTTGTGGTCTTTGGCTTCAAAAGCTTCAAGGGAGCCAACAGTGACTGCAAAGGCTGTTGGAGTCATCAGCAGTGCTTCTTGTTACAGTGGCAAGCATACTTTCTTAGGAGGGTCAGGGCAGGTGGTGGCAGGGGCCGTGTTAGTGGTTGTGTGCACACTACTGGTATTGGGGGCTGGGGCTAGTGGCATGTGTTTGCTCAGCTGTGGAGGCTGGCTGCAACCACACATGTGGTGGTGGGGGCTGGCAGTGGTATTTGAGGTTGGCTGCATGTGTACACAAGGTGGTTGCATTAAGTCTCAGGACTGGGGTGACCATGGCCACACTGGCTGGAATGGCTTTAAGGGTGGGAGGTGGGGAACTGGAGCTGAGGCAGCCATGGTCTGCAGTGCAAAAACTGCACTACCCTCATCAGCAAAAGCTGTGGGATGTCTGGCAGCTATGACGGCTATTTGTTTCTTCAGTAGCATCTGCACAACAGGCCTCTGGGGACCACCATGGGTTCTGTGTGTGGGTAATACTGATAGTACCACCCTTCTTCTTTGTTTCTAGCCATCTCCAGATGTCTTGGTACACTGATCTCAGAAATCTGAGTGGAGTGAAACCAAAGTAAGTTTTTCAGGAAGTACCTTGAAAAGCTGGGGAAGCTGTTCCTTACCTTGCTTGTTTCAAATTCATGGGTTGAAGAGATCTCTTTGGTACTTAGCTGTCCTTCCCTGGGGATGGGCTGATGTAGGAAAAGTAAAACTGTTCTTCTTACCTTTTTTATATAGTTATTAATTTTTTTTTTTTTTTTTTTTTTTTTTTTTTTTTTGCAGTGTGCTGCTGCAGATTTTTAACTGCATTCTTGAACTCTCCCAGAGCTATTTTTGTTCAGGAATATCTGTCTTAATTGTTATTTTTTGGGGATGTTGAAGGCTGGGATCTCCTACTCCACATCTTGCTAATGTCCTCCAAAGATTTGTTATTTTAAACTGTTAAATTTTGGGGAAACTTGATATATAGCAATTGGTAATACTATATTAAGTACTATTGTCATACAGTCTGCTAAAAAGGACAATTACCTTCTTTTCTCTCTCTAAAAGTGGCCAATTTATGTAAATGTTCCACATGTACTTGAGGTAAATCTGTATTTAACAGGATTCTGTATATGTCTATTGGACCAAGCTTGTTAATTGAGCATGTTCTATATACTATTTTTTTTCTGCATAGTTTTCTGATTGCTGACAGACTGTATTTAAATTATCATTTCTCTTTGTTTTCCTTCCATGCTTTTGGCTTTATAATCTAGAGCTCTGGTTTTTCAGGTGCATATAAGTTTAGACTTATACAGCTTTCTGGTTAGGTAAATGACTTATCATCTCTTTATCTTTGATAACTCATAATTTTAAAGCTTATGCTAAATAGAATTAAAAACAAAAACTATATAATCATCTCAATAGACACAGAAAAAGCATCAGATATCCAACATCCCTTTATGATAAAAATTCTTAACAAACTAGGAATTGAAGTAACATACCTCAAAATAATAAGAGCCATTTATGAGAAACCCACAGCCAATATCATACTGAACAGGCAAAAGCTGGAAGCATTTCCCCCAAGAGCAGAAAAAAGATAAGGATGTCCATTCTCACTGCTCTTATTCAGCAGAGTACTGGAAGTCCTAACCAGAGTGACCAGATAAGAGAGAGAAATAAAAGGCATCCAAATAGGAGGAGCAGAAGTCAAATTATCTCTTTCCTGGTGGTATAATTCTATACTTAGAATACTCTAAAGATTCTGCCAAAAGACTCATAGACCTGATAAGCAACTTCAGGAAAGTATGAGAATCAAAATCAACATATAAAAATCAGTAGCATTTCTATACACCAGTAATGCTCAAGTTGAGAACCAATTCAAGAGCTCAGTCTCATTTACAATAACCACTAAAGAGTAAAATTCCTAGGACTGCATCTAGCCAAAGAGGTTAAAAAAAATTCTACAAGGAGAACTATAAAACATTGCTGAAGAAAATCATAGATGATGGAAACAAATGGAAAAACATTCATGCTTATGGATTTGAAGATCAATATTGTTAAAATGGCCATTCTGCCTAAAGCAATTCTATAGATTTAATGCTATTTTTATCAAATTGCCAATATTATTTTTCACAGAATTTAGAAAAACTATTCTAAAATTTATATGGAACCAAAAAAGAGCCCAAAATAGCCAAATCAATCCTTAGCAAAAAGAATGAAGCTAGAGGCATCACCTTAGCTGACTTCAAACTATATTATAAGGCTACAGTAACCAAAACAGGATGGTACTGGTATAAAACAGACACATAGACCAATGGAAAAGAAGAGATAACCCAGAAATAAAGCTGCACACCTACAACCAACTGACTTGTGACAAAGTTGACAAAATTAAACCATAGGGAAAGGACTCTTTATTCAATAAATAGTGCTGAGAGAGCTGGCTGGCCATATGCAGAAGAATGAAACTGGATCTCTACCTCTTACCATATATAAAAATTAACTCAAGATGGATTAAAGACTTACATGTAAGACTCCAAACTATTAAAATCCTGGAAGAAAGCCTACGAAATACTCTTCTAGGCATTGGCCTAGGCAGAGAATTTATGACTAAGTCTTCACAAGGAATCGCAACAAAAACAAAAATTGATAAGTGGGACCAAATTAAGGGTTTCTGCACAGCAGAAAAAAACTATCAACAGAATAAACAGACAACCTACAGAATGGCAGAAAAATTTGCAAACTATGTATCTGACAAAGGACTATTATCGAGAATCTATAAGAAACTTAAATAAATCAACAAGAAAAAAAACATTAAAAAGTAGAAAAAAGACATGAAGAGACACTTCTCAAAAGAAGACACATAAGCAGCCAAAGAACATATAAAAAAGTTCAACCTCATTAATCATCAGAGAAATGCAAATCAAAACCAAAATGAGATACCATCTCACACTAGTTAGAATGACTGTTATTAAAAAGTCACAAAATAACAGATATTGGTGAGGTTGCAGTGAAAAAGGAACACTCATACACTGTCAGTGAGATTGTAAATTAGTTCAACCTCTGTGGAAAGCAGTTTGGGGATTTCTCAAAGAGCTAAAAATAGAATTACAATTTGACCCAGCAAACCCATTACTGGGTGTACACTCAAAGGAGAATACATCATTCTACCAAAAAGACACCTGAGCTTGCATGTTAATTGTAGCACTATTCACCATAGCAAAGACATGGAATTAACGTAGATGCCCATCAATGATAAATCGGAAAACCAAAATGTAGTACATACATACCATGTAATAATCTGCAGCTATAAAAAATCCTCAAATCATGTCTTTTGCAGCAACATGGATGCAGCTGAAAGCCATTGTGCTGTACAAATTAATACAGAAACGGATCAAACAATGTATGTTAACTCATAAGTGGGAGCTAAACACTGGATACTCATGAACATAAAGATGGGGACAATAGACACTTGTGACTTTAAAAGAAGAGAGAAAAGAGGGAGGCAGCGTTTGAAAAACTACATATTGTTTACTGTGTTCATTGTCTGGATGACGGGTTTAATTGAAGCTCAAACCTCAGCATTATGCAATGTATCCATATGACAAACCTGCACATATAAAACCTGAATCTAAAAAAAAGTGCCTTAAAAAAAAAAAGCTTTTCCCATCTGATGTTAATATTGTTGTACCAGCTTTCTTCTGATTGATATTTACTTGGAATGAGCTGTTTCTGTCACTGAACTCAATATTTCTGTTTCCTCTTATCTGATAGATATCTTAGGTCAGATCCATCTATCTGCTGTTAACCAAAGAAACTTTCCCTTTAAACTGGCTAATTTAGTCCAATAACATAATTATGATAACTGATATGCTTAATTTATTCCAAGTATATTTTGTATGTCACTAATTTTGTATTTTGAACTCAATTTTCTATGTTGCTTTGTTTTTGCCTTCTTGCCCTCTTTTTGGTTAGTAAACTTTGTTAGATTTTCCCTCTACCCTTTGAAAGTTTTATACTCTTTTTCTTTGATGGTTATTATTAAAATGCTAATATGCATATCTAAAGTCTTAAATTAATATTTCTATCCTCCTCCATGCAATTCAAGATCATAGAAGAGTTTAATCACCCGACCATGATAAATTTTATTGTTTTCCAGTATTTTATTCTAATCCTTAGTTTAACACTATTATGGTTATTTTATGTACTTCCTATTTGTAGAGGTTATATATTTACAGTTTATTTGCTCACCATTCATTCCTACATCATGGACTTTTATTCACATTTCTTTACTAAATGCATCTAAGCAGTAATCTATCTCAGTTTTGGTTTTCTGAAGAGTTTTAATTTTACCCAGAGTTTTGATTATTTATCCATGTATGGAACAGGTTGACAATTATTTTTCTCTTAGTAATTGATGATATTACACTAATGTCTAATTTGCATAGTTGTTGGGATGTCAATTTCTGTCAATCTCTTGTACCAATGTAGATAACTAAAAATAAGGTGACTCTTTAATTCCTCAGTGTCCTCAGAACATCAGGAAGTGTGCCATTTCCCAAATGAAGATGGAGGAGGAAGAGTTGTAGTTTGAATAAAAAGAAATTATAAGAAATAGTCATCTGACAGAATGAGACTTGTGAATGAGTAAGAGAATTGTAAGATCCCTGGCACATGAGCAATCCACTTAAGAGACCAGTCAGCATGGTTGTGTATTTTTTGCTGTCCATATTGAGCAACCCAAGTACAGGTTTACAGAAGGTGAAAAATTAGATTTAGCAAGGGCTGAGGTTCTGCTGTTCTGTAAAAGGGCTGTATAGTCAAAATGACCTACAAACGCTGAAGGTGCCAAGAAACCATAGAACAAGGCAGACAAGTCCAGTTTATCAGTGAAGGATGTTTTATTGGAGGAACTTACAGACAGAAGGGTGGTCTTGGGCCACTGCAACACAGATCTCCACATCTGTTACTCCCAGACCTAAGGTTTATATACTATGGGGAAAAAGTGTACATGCTCTAGCAAGACAAGAAAAAGCAACCCCCGAACAGACAAGAATACCATGTGTGTCACAGCCTATAATTTGTGTGATAACATCAAGATGACATGTTCTTACACTAAGGACAGTAAATAAAGTGAGAATCGGGAGACATTCACGGGACTGTGGCTAATCAGAAGTCAACATGGTAGATTAGCACCCAAGATGGAACCAATTTTGTCTCCACATCTGCTAAATAAATTTATTAATAAGAAAAGGAAAGGGAGCAAGTGGAACAAAAACTTGAGCGTTTGAAGGTGGTGAAAAAGATAAGAAATGCAAAGGTGGTGAAAATGTTGGCAAATCAACAGGTTCAAGGTCTCGGTAGGTTTCCCGGATTGTTCTAGTTGTGGGTACTAGAGAGGTGAGCTGGAAAGGTAGGAGATGGTGGATAAAAGTGAGATGCTTAAAAGTGAGATTAATTAAAAATGAGATGTTTTTCTATCTCTGTGCTAATATAGATGTTTTAAATTATTCCAGTTGCTAAATAACTCTTAGCAACTTTAATGTTGAGTTCCTTTCTTTTTCTTCAAAATGTCTAGGCTACTCTTGTCTTTTGAGCCTCCTGAATAAATTTTGCAATCGTATTGCCCAGTACCTTGAAAAACCCTGTTAGAAGAGCTTACGGAGGGCTGGTATGCCCATGGAAACTTTGTGCAGGCTGTGACAGGCTTCTGGCCGTTTGCTGGTTAGCGAGATATCCAACTTTGGCCACAAGTGGTGCTACAGCATCTAAAGCAGACGTACTGTCACAAATACTGGGTTTGTGCTCTGCACTAATATATGATACAAATATTGATGAAAATAGTACTGTTGCCCTCCTACCGAATGGGAAATTAATTTTATCACTGGATAAAGACACTTAGGAAGAAACTGGACTTCCAGGTTATCCATTTAAAGAAGAGCTTACACCAGTGTTTACAGATGTTGACAAGCTTGTAGGACTCATACAGGACTGTTCATGAGACCAACCAGAGAGAGGCCCTGCAGCAGATCCTGGGCCAGAACTGGGAGGAACATGTCTCTTTAGTGACGTGGATGGAAGCCAGACTTATATATAGAGAAAGAGTGAGACAGGGAGGGAGGGAGGGACGGGGTAGGAGGGGGGGGAGAGAGAGAGAGAGAGAGAGAGAGAGAGAGAGAGAGAGAGAGAGAGCGAGAGCGAGCATGCCACATACACCCACCCCCACACACACCCCAAGGGGCTACATGGAGCCTCAGCTCCTAGAGACCTCTTACTGGACTTTTGGACTTGGCCCCAGTGGATGGCCAAGAAGCTGCTGGCTGCACCGGCCACCCAACTTTTCTGCATTTACTGCCTGGCCACTGGCAACTCTATTCACCCCTCTCCTGGTTGAAGAGCTTCAAGAAGTTCCATAGGAAGCATCAGATTGGGTATCAAGTTGTGACACCAGCAGTGGAGCCTGATCATGGAGAGTATGGTTCCCTTGGACAGTGGCCATTCCACCTGCATGGTGGAGAACAAGTTTTGTAGCATCCAGCAGATATACATGGTATACCTGCTGGAGACTGCTAGCCATCCAGAGGGTGGTGCTGGACAGTGAGGTGGAGTTTCACTGCAAGGTGTACAGAGACTTAGCGTGTAGAGGTGAGAGGCAGCAAAGTGGGCTCTGAAGGCAGCTCTACCTCACAGTGCTGAAGTAGCATCTGACAAGCTTGTGGGGTTTAGGGCAACCCCAGGAGGAAGGCACTCTTTCTTCTGATAAGTGGTGGTCAGGTCCAGTTTGCACTCATGAAATTTCAGTCTTTGGGATATGCAGTTCCTTGGATCTGAACCAATGTATAGTGTCTCCTATCTACTGCAGCACCTCAGGGAGCAGCTTCCTCATCCTCAAGGTCCCCAGTGTGTCCCCTTTGCTATCAAACTCTCTCCACTCTGTCAGCCCCTGGCAACCACTGATTTGTTCTTAGTCCCTATGGTTTGGCCTTTTCCTGGATGGCCTATGAATTGGAATCATGCTTTGGCTTCTTTCACTTAGCAAAATGCACCTAAGTTTCATTCATGTTACTACAGATTCAGTGGTGTCTTCCCTTTTTTCACCGAGTTGTTTATGGGTGTGTCACCATTTCTTTATTAATTCCCTTGTTGAAGACCATCTTGGTTGCTTCCAGGGTTTAGTGATTATGAATAAAGCAGTGAATGTGGCCTGAAAAAAAAAAAAAAAGAAAAACACTGTTAGCAGTTTGGTTTGGGATTACAGACTAATTTGGAGGAGAACTAACTTCTTTTTGATGTTGTCTTCCCATCCAACCTAATTCCTTTCATTTTTAGGTCACCGTCTCCAGCTTTTGATTATGTTTGTTAGTTTTCCCCATTAAGGACTCTCATGTCTTTTATTCGATTTTTTTCTATTCCTAAATATTTAGATGTGTTTTTGTTGCTACTGTGCTTTGTATTTTTCCCCTGATAAAGGAAAAAAATTTTTTTTTCTGATATTTAAGGATTTTTTCTTTCTGATGTTTGAGAATTTTAATTTCTGCATGTTGACCTTTGTCCAGCAACTTTGCTGAACTTAAAAGCTTTTAATAGTTTGGGTATTTTCTTGTGTTTTATGTTTAGGCAATCGTGTGACATGATTTTAATTCTTGTATCTTTTATTTCTTTTGTCATCTTAATTTATCATACAACTCGGAAATCTAGACCAATGTTGAATTGAAGCAATAATAGCAGAAATCCTTTCTTTCCCCCCGAATACTAAAGTAATGCATCAATCTATTTCAATTAAAAATGATTCTTACTGTAGATTATTTGGTAGTTACTCTATTACTAAGGTCTTTGACATCCATGTCTAAATGTTGGTATGTTTTCTTTTGGACTGTTCAGTTTCCCTAGAGTGGAACATTTAATCCTCTGCCTGCAGGTGAGGCCTGGCAGTCAAATATTCTCAGTGCCAAGACAAGAAAGGCACTTGTAATCTTATCATGAAATTATCTGTTTTCACTTTGGCTCCTCATCCCTGCTTCTTTTCACTGTGCTTCTTCTCATGGATATGAGCCTATCTGATATGGCCCTTCCTGGGAGTAGATTTATCTTTTGTTAGTCTTGAGAGGTCCTGCATGAGAGGGAATAAGTTTCTTAGAATTTAAAACAAACTTTCATCATTCAATGCTTTTCATCATTTGGCTTCCATAGGTACTTGATGCCTCCATTTCAGGTATTTCTGGGTTTCTGCTATGTGAATCAGACACTTCATATTGCCTTCTTAACCCCACAGACTGGCTGCTAATTTTCAGATTTTTCTGCTCTGGTTTTTTTTTTTTTTTTTTTTTTTTTTAAAGAAAGAAAAAGAGAGGAAAGAAAGTGAGAGTGAAAGAAAGAAAGAAAAAGAATGTATGAGAGAAAGAAAGAGGAAGAAAAAGAGGGAGAGAGAACAGGATTCTTGTTCTACTGCCC
>CAUYLG010051441.1:0-68439 GCA_963573385.1 Cacajao melanocephalus | reverse complement strand
TCTCACTCTTCCTTTCTGGTTTAGGATGCATTGCCCAAGATGCATCCTAAACTGAATGACTCACCAAAGAGCCGGGAAGCAGTTCAAAATGCTCCTGAATTTCTTTTTCTTTCTTTCTTTCTTTTCTTTCTTTCTTTCTCTTTCTTTCTTTCTTTCTTTCTTTCTTTCTTTTCTTTCTTTCTTCTTTCTTTCTTTCTTTCTTTCTTTCTTTCTTTCTTCTTTCTCTTTCTTTCTTTTCTTTCTTTCTTTCTTTCTTTTTTTGAGACAGAGTCTCGCTTTGTCACCAGGCTGGAGTGCAGTGGCGTGATCTTGGCTCACTGCAGCCTCCACCTCCCGAGTTCAAGCAATTCTCCTGCTTTCAGCCTCTGTAGTAGCTGGGATTACAGGTGCGTGCCACCATGCCCAGCTAATTTTTGTTTTTAGTAAAGACGGGTTTCACCATGTTGGCCAGAATGGTCTCGATCTCCTGACCTCGTGGTCCACCCGCCTCAGCCTCCCAAAGTGCTAGGATTACAGGTAAGCTGTTGCACCCGGTAAGAAAGCAATTTCTACAAGTTCACTGAGTTCTAGAAATATATGAGATCATGCCGTCCACTCTAAGAATCTTCCATAAGCTTCCCATCCCACTCAGAATGAAATCCCCAACTGTGTTTTAGGAAGACCTGCAAAGCCCACATCTGCAGCCCCACCTTTCCTCTAGGATCTCAGACCCTCCCCTTTCCCATCCCCTTTCCCCGTTCTGTACCAGCCACATGGGCCTTTTCTCTGCTTAGCACTTCATATGTGCCAAAGGGCTTCTACACTTGCTCTTTCCTGGAAGACCCTCCCACCAGGTCCTCCAATGGCTCACTTAGGTCATGTAGGTCTCTGCTGCAAGGTGAAACCCTCAAAGAGATCCTCCCTGATCACCCAGTAGGAGGGAGAATAGCAGCCCTGATAGACGTCCACATCCTAATCCCTGAAACTCGTGAATATGTTACCTTACATGGCAAAAGAGGCCTTGCAGGTATGATTAAGAATCTTGAGATGAGAAGATTATCCTGTATAATTGGGATGGGCCTAACATAATCATAAGGGTCCTCATGAGAGGGTAAGAGTAAGTGAGAGATTTGAAGATGCTAAGCTGCTGACTCTGAAGACAGAGAAAGGGCACTGAGCCAAAGAATGCAGGTGACTTCTAGAAGCTGGAAAAAGCAGGGAAACAGTTTTTCCCCTAGAGCCCCCAGAAAGAATGTAGCCTTGCTGACATTTTTATTTTAGTCCGGTGAGACCCATTTTGAACTTTTCACCTCCAGAACAGTACGATAATAAATTTGCATTATTTTAAGCCATCAAGTGTATGGTAATTTCTTATGGCAGCAATAGGAAACTTAAAAATAACCTGCCTTCCCCAGTCTCTGCCAGGTTACTTCTGACTCCTGCACTCTGCTTTGTTTTTCTTCATAGCATTTCCCACTACTGGAAACTGCATTGCTTTCTCATCTGTTTGTTTGCTTATCTACTGTTTGCAATAGGATGTACACTTCATGAGGAAGGAGACTTTGCTTTGTTCACCTCTAAATCTCTCATAGGTAAAAGTTACCTGGAGAGAGTAGACGCTCCGTGGATCTTTGTTGAATGAGTGGCTGAAAACATACATAAATTAACACTTATTAAAACCAGCCCCCACTGCAACATCATTTGGGTGCTCATGGAATTGGGTGTGTACATGTGTGTGTGAGTGTGTGTGTAGGTACAGTGATCACAGTGGAGCAAGAGAGGTAGTGCGCAGTCGTGGTGGTGGTAGTGATAGTAGTAGTAGCAGTAGCAGCAGTGCTGGGATTGTGGAATTTGGCTTATTTCTGTGATGGTGCAATGGTCTAGATTGACAGTAATTAAAATACAATATTTCAAGAAGGCTTTTTATTAGATCCATATGAAAATGTCCTCTGTATGTAAGTTCAGAATTGTTCTGAGCAATGTTACTGTTTAGACAACATCCTCTAATGAAAGGTCCTACCCACAGGACAACTACCAGTAGTTCAGTATCCATGCATGGACTGCATACTTCGACAAATTTCCCCAAATTATGTGACTGAAGAAGTCAATCTAGTTGTGGTCAAAGCTGTAAAAGAAAAATTAACTCCTAGAGAAATGTAGGTCAATATTTAAACTCTTGATATGTAAACCAAAAGGTGATTCCCACCTGAAAAAAAAATAGAGAAAAGGAAATTTAAAAATTGAATTTAATTGGTACCAGAAATTGACCTTAAAAGAATTATAGGCCCAATTAGTAAAGTGAATCTGAGTTGACATTTCTGTTTCCAGTGTAAGAGTGTATTTATTTAACCACTTTCAGAGGTTCTGTGCACTTGGAAAACAACCATTTTCTATAAAATATTAATGATCTTCAAAGAAATAAAAAGATAACCTGTCTGTAACTTTTTTCAGCTGTGAACCGTGTGGCTGCCTGGCCACCTCAAACAAATCCTAGTGCCATCAATTAAATCAATCTGCTTCATTCAATGTGTGGTCCTTGGGCAGCAACCTCATGGTGACCTGGGAACTGGTTAGAAATGTAAATTCTCAGTCTCCAGCCTTGACCTGTTGTCTTAGTCCGTTTGTGTTGCTATAAAGGAATACCTGAGGCTGGGTAATTTATAAAGAAAACAGATTTACTTGACTCATCGTTCTTCAGGCTGTACAAAAAGCATGGCACCAGCATCTGCTTCTGGTGAGGACCTCAGGCTGCTTCCACTCATGGGGAAAGGCAGGAGGAGCCGACCACATGGCAAGAGCAGGAATCAAGAGACAGAGGAGGAGGTGCCAGGCTCTTTTCAAGAACCACTTCTCATGGGAACAGACTGAGAACTCACTTACTCCCTCAAGAATGGCACCAAGCTATTCGAAAAGCATTTACAGCCATGACGCATAAACCTCCCCTTAGGCCCCACCTCCAATACTGGGGACCAAATTTCAACATGAGACTTTCGTGGAGCCAAGAAATCACGTCCAAACCGCACCAGCTAACTCAATCTGAAGATGGGAACTGCAGTCTGTGTTTTAACAAAGCCCTCCTGAGAATTCTGTGCTATGCTCAAGTTTGAGAACGACTTACATCAACCATTCTAACCAAATCCGGTATGTGATAGTGTTCAAGAAATGCTAGTTATTATTATTAGATAAACCAGCTGTGACAAATTTGATACCTCAACTAAGTAAAAAACACTCCAGGTTATATTCCTCACTACAGAATGTGTTGGTCATATTTTATAAATGGAGTCTGATCCCCAGTTAATACCTTCTCTGTTTGGAAATGAAGATGGCAGAACTGTTAAGATGATCAAGAAACATAGGTTGTGGTAATCCAGATGCTCAAGTCAAGTTTATGATTGCAATTAAATTGATATGTGAGATTCATTGATGAGGTTTGGAAATCAAATCCCCCAAATTTATAAATATTTCATGATCAATTATGCAACACAGCCGCAGTTACCAAGTAGTAAACCTCATAAGAAAAGTTGCAGTTGCACGATGTTTTCAAAATTACATTTGTCTAATTTAAGCTATACAACAAAGAGTGTGTATGTGTGTCTGCATATGTGACTACGATAGTGTGATAGTGAGGTTGGCCTTCATTGATGAAATACTAGTATTTATTTATAATGAGATTTCTTGCAATTTTGCCTTCTTTTTCTTTGTTCATTAATGTCTATTCAGATTTTTAAATTTTGCTTTGACCCCTCTGGTGCTTTAAGTGCTGGAGCCTGTGGTTCTTAAACAGGAAAGTGCAGACTGTATGCTCAGACTGAGCCACAAATATCATATAATGACCTCGGAAAATCTTAAATTATGTTGTACAGAGCCTGAGGTTTTGATTGTAAGACAACTGTCCCACACTTTGAATGCCTAGCCTCATTAATATAATGTGATCATCCATTTTTCTCCTATGAGTGCTACGTGACATATATTTACTTGTCCTAATTAAACTGAGTTAAAAATAATCTCTAAGAATGTGGTGGCATGCCTGGAGCTTTCCTAGATAGAGATCAGCCAAGTCAGATCTGGAAATCACTTTTCTGAGAATATTACAACTTGACCAGGCCATTGCAACCTCATTTCCATCTTTATTCTGAAAACCTTGGAGGAAATCCCCAACTAACAAATGGATTTTTTTTTGTACTTTTTTTTTTTAATTGCACTTTAGGTTCTGGGGTGCATGTGCAAAACATTCAGGATTGTTGCATAGGTACATACATGGCAATGTGATTTGCTGCTTCCATCCCCCTGTCACCTATATCTGGCATTTCTCCCCGTTATCTCTCCCCAACCTTATTACCCCTCACTGTCCATACAAATGGATTTTTATAAATGAATTCAGTTCTCTGTTTTGCTATCCCTTAAAGATTCATGCCTACTCACCTTGGAGTTTCATACCATCTGCAGAATCCATTCATCATTCATTTAACAAATATTTCCCCTAACTTACTTCAATTATTTTTCTATTTGATTTTATTTCCCAAGCCCATCCACTTTCTTTTATAAGCAGTCAATCTGACGTGTGTAATGTATACCTTTGTGTTTGTGCTTTTGCAAAATGTATATTGCTATCTGCATGCATGTATTTTTTATTTTTTAAATGGCATTGTGTTAGATATCTAATTTCTTTCATACCTCTTACATTCTGCAACAACTATATTGCCATGTATGGCATCCATCTTTTCTAATTCTTTTATAATTATTACAAAGTCTATTAGGTATAAAGGGTTGAAGAAGAAAATTCATGATTTCTGTTTCCACAGAGTTCACATACTAGTTTACAAAACAATTTAAAAAACCCCACATACAGTATGATGAGTGCTGTATATATATATATTTTGGCATATTTTCAAAAATATCTATCAAATTCTTTCTGTGTGTTAAATATGATATGAAGCACTAGGGATAAAATAGAGAACAAGGTAGTAGTGATAACTGCCCTCAGGAAGCTTACATTCTAGAGGATTATCCAAGCCTTGTAGATCATGGAAGGGATTTAAGTTCAGTGGCAAATAATGAAATGGTTTTATGTAACAGAGCATGATGAAGAAATTTGTATCTTTATTCTGGATGAAGTATGAATAATGGATTAAACAGAAGCAAGGCTAGACTCAAGAAACAAGTTAGTTGCAGCAGAACAATTGAGAAACTATACTGGCTTCAACAGGGCGGGTGGCACTGGAACAGAAAAGAAGGAAGAGAGTGATGTGACATATTTTGGAAATGGAACAGACAGAAGTTGATGTTAGATTAATTATGAGGGGTAAAGAGGAATCAAGTCATGTCCCTGAGTTTCTAGTCTGGAAACGAAGATGGAGGAGACTGAGCATGGATCAGGTATCGGGAGAAAAGCAAAGTCCTGTTTGGGTCATGATGTCTATGTGGCATCTAAACGGAGGTGTCAAACGGGCAATTGAGCATATGGGGCTGATTCTCAGAGAAGGGCTACGGACTGAAGATGCAGATTCAGGAGTCATCACATATGGATGGTCTTTAAAATCATGGGAATGAATAAGAACGTAGAGAAAAGCAAAGGGGGCCCATTGCAGATCCCTAATGTTTGGAGACCAGATAGAAGAGAAGGAGTCAGCCGGGAAATTGTAAGCAAGTGCTCAGGAAGGATCTACTGTGTTTGGGTCATTTAGGTATCTTTGGCTAGCGCCCTTAGCCAAAGCTGTTTTTATGGAAAGATTTAAAAAGGAGGCCTATATGGAATGGTGTAAATCAGGAAGTAGAGATGGTGCATGTAGGCAAATCTTTAGTGACTATGGGCTGAAGTGGAGAAAAATAAGCTAGGGAGAAATCTGAAGGGAAATTTTGGCTTCAGAAATTTTTTTTAAGTAGGTGAGACTTGAGCATGATTAAAACATGATACAAAGGTGCATAGATAGTGGAAGTTTCCTGAAAGGCAGAAGGAGATAAAAATCCAAGCTCAGGGGCAGGGTCCAGCTTCTAGTGAGAGGAGGGGCAGCTGCGAGTTGATAACACCCACTCCATGCCTTTCTCTGAATACCATTTCACTGGCAAAATGAGGTAAGAGGAGAAGCTAGTTTGAGAGTTCTGTTGAGATGGGTTTCACAGTGAGCGGAAGGCAAAGGACCTACACCTTAAAAAGTAATTTGTTCAAAGGTCACTATCAAAAACACTAGGCCTCAAAACAAGAAGACATCTACAGAGTTTAGCAGATCATCAGATTTGATATTGTTGCAGGGCAAATTTGGGTTGAGAGAAGGCTGTCTGGTGGAAGAAAATTCCTCCCTTCTGTCTGGGAAGAGACTACAACAGGCTTTGACAGAATCCCAGAGAAATCGGGCAGCCTTTCATTACATTTATCAAAAAGCTGAAAGCTCCCTGCTTTTTCAGCTTAAGCAGGCATATGGAGCAGAAGACAGATTCTCTCCAGGATAAATAAAATTCAGGAATATCAGAAGGAAGGGAGAGTGATTAACCGAATGGGGAGTGGCCAGAAAACACACTAAGGCCTTTTAGCATTTCATTGGTCCCTGGCCCGGGGCCAACCCTCTTGAGACCTTATCTTTGAGTCTGCATAGTCCTATGATGAATCCTCTGCTTAAGCCTGGGAAACAACCACACACAAATTAAATAGTATTTAATAACAGCTAAAGGATAGGTGTAAATAGATCTAAAAATTATTTCTTTAAATCTTAGGCTAAAGGGTACAGTGTTTAATTCCTTAATCATAGTATTCTCACAAATTAATACTAGCGTTTTGACTCTTTCTGAGTCGACTTCTTATACACAGCAATAAACTTACCAAATCACATCTTATGTTTTAAGAAATATTGGTGATTGAGTCACAAAGCTATACCCAAGAGGCCAATATTGACTTGGGGGCAGCAACATTGTAGCCAGAGTAGCTGAGAGGAGATAAACCATCTTTGCAGTGTCTGATTCTCAAACCCAAGCTTATAATATGATATCAGAGGTAGTAAACAGAAGGGCAGTATATTTTTGTTACAAAGAACGCTAACTTGGGATCTGGTCTCTTAGTGCCATCCTGCTGCTCACGTGGAGGTATGATGATTTTGGGCGAGTTGCTAAACTCCTCAGTCTCTTCATCTGTAGAGTATCCACTAGGTACTCAGGAATTTTTAAGATCTCTCTCAGCTTTAAAATCCCTTACTCTGATGTATTAATCAGGATTCGTTCAGTTCTAAGTGACAGAAAGAGACCTCAAACTGACTTCAGTTAAGAGGGGAGATTTATTATTTCACATAACTGCAAAGCTATTGGCAGTCTGCATAGCACCTTCTGAGAATAGAAAAAGGGGCTCCCGAGTGAGCATTTGGCTTGGCAAGCAATGGGAACCTTGAGTGAAAAATAAAACAAAACAAAATGAAACAAACAAATAACAAAACAAAACAATAAACAAGTCTCTTTCTCTGAATAGACACACCCTTACTTCCAGACGCACACAACAGATTTCAGCACCCACTTACCCCTTTGGCTGGGAATGCTTTGCAGTTCGCAATTGGCTCAACGCTATATAGTGGACCTGAATCCCAGGGTAGTCTGGCATTATTGCCAGCTGGATCAAGGGACTCAAACACTGTCACCAGGACTTACTCTCTCCTCTTGGCTCTGCTTTGTTTTTGGATCCACCTCTTACCCTGAGTGTGTGAGAGAGAGAGATAAATTGAGGAAGAGAGAGGGAGAAAGAGAGACCCGTGACCAACCTGGGTCACATGCTGAATTCTTAAATTTGAGGGTGGGACTGGAGTCCTGTCAAACCACATGGACTGAGAGAGCAGAAGACCTCAAGGTGCTGTTCCTAGAGAAAGGGGATGGATGCTGAGCTGGGAAAGATAATCCATGTCCTTTTATGTATCTCTATGGTTTTCAATCAGCTTACCAAGTAGTCTTAGATGATCTGAGGCATTCCCCTCCGAAGTTTTTACATTGCCAAAAACCTTGACATTGTATAACCAATGCTGAAAATGCAGTATACTTGCACATTGCTGGTGGCATCGTTAATTGGCAAGAAGCTTTGGAACTCTATTGAATAATTTTGATCAATAGTCATAAAATCTGCTTGTATTGTGTGGTTTAGTAATACCCCTGAGAATTTATTTTAAGGAAATAACTCAAATTTTAAAATTCATATATGTGAAAATATTTATTCAACATTATCTATAATAAAAAGTTGGAAATGGCCTAGATGTCAACCACACGGGAATAGATAAGTCAATTAAAACTGAATAAAATGTTGAGTAGCCATTAAAATGGCAATTATAAAGGTTGTATGCTAAGTGAAAAAAGATATGTACAAAATTATATAAACCATTTGATGACTGCTAAAAAAAAAAAAAAAAAGGTAAGCATATAGACAGCCTAGAAAGGAATGCCTAAAAATGGAAATCATGGTTGTATTTCCAGTGGAGGCGTAATGAGGAAATTGTCTTGTCTTTAAATTTCTAAAAGTGTTAGCATAATATTATCCTATAATGAATAAAGTTAATTGAACTGTAATAAAAGTTCAATAAATATTTTATTAAACAAAACTAAATAAACACACCCCTGAGTTCTGTGGTGAGAAGATTTATTTTTAGGGAACTTGACCTGAAGAGAGGTCGTTTTGAAAAATGTTGCTGGAAGGCTCAGAATGTATATGTCTGCCACAGGTCTTGATTAATATTGTTCAAAGGAAGATAGAGGAAAAAAGGGCAGTTATGGGGGAAGAGGGAAGAGAAAGTTGACTTTAAAAAGTTAATGTTCTAATCACACGAGTCATACATAATACATTCTCATTCTAAAACATTAAAATGTTACATCTAACATTTCAGCTAAGGCCGAAGTCCTCTTTGACACCTGTTGTAATCTGCTCAGGCTGCCACAACAGTATATTACAGTATACTACAGACTGTGTGGCTTAGACAACAGAGATTTATTTTCTCACAGTTCTGGAGGCTGAGAATTCTAAGATCAAGTTCTCACAGAGTTTGGTTTCTGCTGAGGGCTCTTTTCCCGGCTTGCAGATGAATGCCTTCTTGCCTTCTCACTGTATCTTCATATGGACTTTCCTCCTGGCTGTGCAAGAAGAGAGAGAGAAAAAGAAGGGGATTGAGGGAGAGGGGAGAGTTCTCTGGTGTCTTTCCTTTTTGTTTTTTTTAAGTTGAATTCTCACTCTGTAAACTAGGCTACAGTGCAATGGTGTAGTCTTGGTTTACTGCAACCTCCACCTCCCAGGGTCAAGCAATTCTCCTGCCTCAGCTTCCGGAGTAGCTGGGATTACAGGTGCATGCCACCAAGCCTGGCTAATTTTTGTATTTCTAGTGGAGACAGGGTTTTGCCATGTTGGCCAGGCTGGTCTCAAATTCCTGACCTCAAGTAATCTGCCTGCCTCGGCCTCCCAAAGTGCTGGGATTACAGGCATGAGCCACCATGCCTGGTTGTGTCTCTTCTTATAAGGACAATAATTCCATCGATTCAGGAACCCATCCTGCCCCTTCTGATCTCATCTAACCCTAATCACTTCCTTATTCCAAATTCAGCCACACTGGGGGTTAGGGCTTCAACATGTGAATTTTGAAGGTACACACATATTCAGTCCATATCAATGACCCCCTGTACCTAGATGCTTCTTCCCCAGTTCTGACCTCCATAATCAATTTCTAAGTACAAGCGTGTATTCAGATTTTTTTCTCAAAAAGAAAATAAAATGTATCCATAGATTTATATTATCTTTATTCTGTGCACTTTAAAAACTATTCCTGTGCACAGGCATTTTTAACTTGTTTTTTGTAAAATATGTCTTGGTGAATTTTCATAGTAGTTATGGGTACTTGAGCTGCATAATATTCTAATATGTAATTACCAGATCCTATTAACTATTTTATTTTTTATGATCGACATGTAATTTGTACACATTTATGGGGTACAATGTGCTGTTTTCATACATGTATACATTGTATAATGATCGAATCAGGGTAATCAGCATATCTATCACTTTACACATTTATCATTTCTTTGTGATGAGAACATTCAGAAGCCTATCTTCAAGTATTTTGAAATATATAATCCTTTATTGTTAACTCTAGTTTCTACTACACGATAGAACACAGAACTTATTTCTCCTATCTAAGTGTAGCCTTGAAACCATTGACTAATCTCTGCCCAGTCTATTAACTATTTTAAGTAACTATCACCGTATTGATAGGTATTTAATTAATTTCTCTTTTTTTCAATCACCAACAATTCTGCAATGAGAATCTTTATACATGTCTTTTTGTATACGAAGGTGAATATTTCTCAAAGATAACTTGCTGGCTCACAGAATATGCACATCATCAAATTTTTTGTTTGTCTGTTTGTTTGAGATGGAGTCTTGCTCTGTCACCCAGACTGGAGTACAATGGCATGTTCTCGGCTCACTGCAACCTCTGCCTATGGGGTTCAAGCAATTCTCTTGCCTTAGCCTCCTGAATAGCTGGAATTACAGGAACCTGTCACCACACCTGGCTAATTTTTGTATTTTTTTTAGTAGAGATGGGGTTTCATCATGTTGGTCAGGCTGGTCTCAAACTTCTGACCTTGTGATCTGCCCATCTTGGCCTCCCAAAGTGCTGGGATTATAGGCCTGAGCCACCACACCTGGCCCATTATCAATTTTAATAGATACTGTCCAATTGTCTTCTCAGGTGGCTATACTAATTCACATTCTCACTAGTAATTTATGAGGCTGCTTGAACATTTGGTACTGTCAACATATATTTGTCAACATTTGGTATTAAAATCTTTGTCAATCTGATGAGTACCAGAAAATATTATCTTACTGCTTAAATTTGTATTCTCCTGATTGGTGTTGAAGTTGAACATCTGGGATATATATTGACCAATTTCATTTCTTCCTAGGTATTGCCCCTTTATGTGTTTTTCCCACTTTTACCTATCAAATTGTTTATCATTATCTTATTAAATTTGTATAACTCTCTTATATATTCTATATGCTAATCCTTTATCTGTAAATTAGGTTGCAAATATTTTCTCTTAATCTGCCACCTTTTTTTTAACTTTATTTATGGTATATTTTGTTTTGGAAAGTTTTTATTTTGAAAATAGTCACAATTTCTAATTTTTTCCTTTACAGCTTTTTCTTTTAGTGTCTTAAAAAGGCATTTTCTCCCCCAAGATCATAATTGTGTTGTCTCATATACTCATTTAACACTTATATTTTTAACCCTGATATTTTGTTTTTTTCTTTTACTTTTAGATATTTAATTCATCTGAAATTTATTTCCAAAAGTGGTGTGAGATAGGAATTAAGTTCACTATTTTTCAACTGTATAGTCAGTTATCCCAGTGCAGGGAGTTGATTTTTGTTGTTAGAAGCTCATACTCTAAGAAGAGAAAACATTTTGATATTTCACTGTTTCTGGAACCAGCTCAAGAGGAAAATCAACTGGTGTACACAGCCATGCCCAGCACTGTCTGGAAGAAATTGACCACACACTTGAAAGCACAGAACCTACAGTGCATTCATTCTTCATGCAACAGACATAGGTTGTAAGCATAATTTTAGTACGGTTAGACATTAAGCCTAAATCAAGAGCTTTCTTCAAACTTGATCCCTCTCAAAAGCAAATAATCTTTTCCATAAATCAAATTACCAATCTCTGCTTTATCTCTTTTGTAATTATGATTTTCCCGTAATTTGGTTTTTGTTTGAATGAGTACACATTTAAAAGTAAACAATTTGCTGAAATTGTGTTAGACAAAGATTCGCCATAACATTACACACATTTTGAACCTACCTATATTTTGTTAAATTAGCAGTAACCTTACGCCTCAAAGACATTCTGGACTTCTGTGCATTTTTCCAAGTGGCTGAAACAAGGAACCAACTGCATAGAAGATGTGTACCTTCTTTGCCTGACCATGCAGAGCAGTAGGTGGGTGGGTGCCAACTCTGCCTCGGTCACTTCACACCTGTAAAATTTTGGCCAAGTCTTCTTAATATTTGGTTGCCACATTTGCCCTGTCTGTTGAACGGAAATCATAAAAAGCCTTACATATTAGAATCATTATTATAAGTACTAAATGGGTTAATACTCCAAAGCTCTTAGAATAGTATCCGCAAGGCCATTTTTTCAGTGTTTGGGGAAGATCGTAGCCCAGAAGGATACTGCTTTGATAATGTTCTACTTTTGTCTTTTTAAAAATTTTGCATGTTTTCAGTTTATCTTCTCTTTTCTATTATCACTACTTTTTTTGTGTATATTTTTAAAAATAGAGTCTTTGTCCCGAATTCATTATCAAAGAAAGTTGGAAGATGTCTTTGTGGCAAGCACCTTGATCCTTACACTGCAGTTCGATTCCAGGGAAATGTGAGCCTCAAGTATGGGCTTTTTCACAGTCACCCTGGAAGGCTGACTCCAGGCCTGAATTATGCCAATGCAGAGGACACTGGGACAATTGATGGGGAAATCACACATTCCCCCATAAAGCTTCAGGAGCATGCTTGTCATGTTTATTGACTAGGGTCATTTTTGTACTCCAAACACTTTTTGCTTGGAGATTTCAGGTACATAATCTCAGAAGAAAAAAAAAAAGCTCAGGATTGTCTGGGCTCACCTGGATTTTCTAGGTCTCAAACCTTTGCTTTTTCACACACATGCTGCTTCCCCAAGAGCCAAACAATGTCTCAGCAGAGCCCCTCATTTTATAGAACCGGTCTCTATGCCCATGTAGAGGTTTCTCTGTGAACACCATCATGGGGGAGCAGGTTTCATGTTTTTGCATCTACGCTGACAATTGATAAGGTTCCTGTCATCCAAAAATCACCACAAAGTGCTTGGGATACTTTTGCCTGCCATAGTCGGGGTGAACTAGAGGATGGAAAGATGAGTCAGTGAAGACACTGCGGGTATGGGAGGCCTTGTTCATTTTGGAGAAGTCCCAGAGAAGAAATATTATAAAAAGGAGATTTGGAAGGCAAGAGATGGGTAAGAGTCCCAGTTCGGGGACAAGAAGCACACAGCTGTATAGAGAGTAAAACAGAGGAAAGAATTGCTGCCAGGAAGGGCCAATGTTGAGATAAGATTAATAAGGATGGTCAGCCTGGTGGGCATTGTGCCCAAGTCTAGAAGAGAAAGTCTCTCTGACACTGAGATAGGGCCAGACCTTTCATCTTTCCATTTGATGAAAAAAATAACAAGTGCTAAAACAGGCTTTACCTGTGCAAATATTAATATTTAATTTGTAAAATAAAAGTTCAATGCTTTGGGGTATGTATGTTATATATGTATTTTTTTATATTTTATATACACATAAATATGTTATATATAACATTTTAATGTATATGGTATGTGTGAACATTATTTGAAGAAAAGGTCAAAATAGATCATCTGAGAACATTTCTGAATGTGAGATTCAAGCCACTAGCCCTGCTAGCCCCTCCTTTATGTAAGCCAGCCCAGGCAAGAGCGGGCCTGGGATACCACAGGACTGAGCTAAGCCTAAAAGGGAGGCTGTTAAATGTTTGTGTTCACTCATATTTCATATGTTGAAGTCTTAATCTCCAGTGTGACAGTATTAGGAGTAAGGAAGCTTAAATGAGGTCACAGGGTGGGGCCTTGCTTCTGTGGGATTAGTAAGTACCCTTCTAAGAAGAAACATCAGAGAACTAACCCTCTCTCTCTCAACATTTCTCTCTTTCTGCTCTCATGCATCAAAGAGAAGCCATGTGAGGACATGGTGAGAAGGTGTTGAACTGTAAGCCAGCAAGAGAAAGAGAGACTTCGCCAGAACACAAATTGGCCAGAACCTGGATCTTAGACTTCCAGTCTCCAGAATTTTAAGGAAATAAATTTATGTTGTTTAAGCCATGAAGCCTGTGGTATTTTGTTTTAGCAGCTCCAGCTGACTAACATAGATCATAGATGCCTAGATGGAGGTGATGATATAAGGCTAGCTCTCCTATTCCTCGTGGTCTGTGGAAGTGAACATCTGAAATAACCAGCAAGTAGCATCATCCAGCAAACTGGATTTTTAAAAAGAAGTACCACGGGCTGTCTACTGCAACATTAGACAAATAAAGTACCTTTTTAAAAACCTCTACATTTGGGAGCATTTCTTGACAGAAAGCTCCTCATTTCCTTTTAACATTACCTAGTTTATAATACTTGCCTCAGTGGCCGTAATGTGATTGACATTAAATATGGTAAAATGTGGTTATTCACTCAATCACTCAGCAAATATTGACTGCAGGTATAGGATTGTACCAGGTGCTATTCTAATTGCCGGTGATACTGTGACTAATGAAAGAGTCCGCTTCTGCCCTGATGAAGCTTACCACTAAGTGGTAGGAGACAGGCATTAAACAAACAGGTAAATACATACAGGGTCAGATGGCAATAAGTGCTCTGAGGAAAAGTAGAATAGGGTAAGGGGAGTAGGAAGAAGTATGGGGAGTTGTTATTTATACGGTTAGGGAAGGCCTGGATGAGACACTGACGTGGGAGCAAGGACCTGCAGGAGACGATGGAGTGAGCCCTATGGATACCAGAGGAAACGGTTTTGCAGGAAGAGGAAGAAACAAGAGTCTGAGGTGGGAATGGGCAGGAGGCAGCGTGGCCAGAATGGAGTGAGCGAAGGGAGAAGTGGAGAAGCCAAAGCCAGAGCGTTGCAGAAGGCAGGTGGTATGGGCTTTGGCTTTTACACTGATTGTGACCAGAGGATGCACATGATTTTAATGAACGAGTTAAAGGATTATTCTGGCTGCTATTTGGGATTAAATCTTAGAGAAGTAAGTTCAGAAGCAGGGAAACCAGTTATAAAACTATTGCAAAAACCCCAGATGAAATGACGGTGGCTTGGACCAGTGAGACAATGGTGAAAAGAAGTGATCAGACTGGATATATTCTGAAGGTAGGCCGAAAGGATTTGCTGATGCATTGGATGTGACAAATGGGAAAAAGGGAGGAGTCAAGGACAGCTCAAGATGGTGAGGTCTGAGTAGCTGGAAGGAGGATGTTGTTACATGATCAGGAGAAGCAATGCTGATAAGTATCACTGCATCTTGAGTCACCTTCATCAACAACGCACTGAAAGGAACCTGAGAGTCTAAGGTGAATTTTTGGTCCACAGTTTGCGAATTAATGCCGTTATACACCATTCTTATTAAAGTGTATTTGGTGTGTTTTATAAGAAAAAATAGCTAACCAGTTTACAAAAAAATAAGTAACCTAAAAAGGTAATGTATTGACTAAGGAATTAAACAAAAAGAGGAAATCCCCTAAAGCAAAGGAATCTAGCCAAAAAAAAAAAAAAAGTCAAACATGGGACTGTAATAACTTAAAAATCCAAGTCTGCAATCTTGTTCAGAAAGTAGAGAATAGAAGGGAACAGTAATAGTGAGAAGGAGAAAAGGGTTAGGGACTTTCAAAAGTTTGCTTCAACAGAAGGAAAGTCTTTAAAAGGTGACTCGGAAAAAGGAAATGACTCAATTGCTTTGAGGCATGCAAAGAAAGGGAGAGGAATTACGAGGAAATCAACGTGTATGTTTTTATAAGAGTCTTAATAATATAATTAAATGACACAATACAGTAGTTCTGAAAACAGGAGTGTAGGTTTTCAGTTCAAATGTTAAAATGTAACATTCTAGTTTATATTAATAAGTACTTGGTTATGAATAAAGATATATTTAAGAGGTTTCACAATGAAACAGACATCAATTGTTCCACTTATATTTAGTGAAGTACAAATCAGGCACTGGTAACTAGTGGCTGAATCATCTGAAACTTTTGGAAAGGACCGAATTATATATTATTTATTTTGAAATGTAACATTTAAGCTCATTGCAGCCAAAAAAGTTATATCTGAAAACACTCTTAAATCTAACTAGTTTAGTCAGTATTTTATAGGACAGTTAACTACAGACTTGTCCCAGGCACAAAATCCAAAATTCAAGATCAAGTTAAGATATTGGGAAACCATCCTTATTTTTATAATTATATGTACAGACGAGTTTTCAGATGATAAATTTATATTCAACAACGTAGTTTTTTATACTTCATTGAAAATGTACTTTAGATCCAAGCATATTATTTTTATGTACATTCATTGTTCACAATTATCCAGCCTAAGTTTAGATGTTTAAAACAGCTGTCTTCTGTTTTAAAGTTTCAATGTTAAAGAAAACAAAACACCCTTAGTTGTCTTTATTTCTCTGGTTATAAAATTACTCTTAAATACACATTCATTATAATAAACAGCCCAGAAAATGTCTTTCAGTTGACATCAGTACAGTTTTCTCACATAATCTAAAAACTAGAATTGGAACAAATTGAAGCATAATTTTATATTTAAGCACGTGCCAGAACAATCTTCTCTTCTTATAGGCCTTCCACTACCTCGAAGCAAAGGCCTTGAAAGGCAGTTCTCAAAAAGAAGTATATTTTCATTTTCATCATTCTTTTGGCCAAATAGCAAATTCCAAAGTGGTATTTAATCAACCAGTTTATCTGGTTATGAAAAGTATAAATTACATTTCGGTAACTGCATTTTTAAACAAAATCACATCCCAGTAGATATCTTTAAGTCTAAATATTAGTAGGTGAGGCAATTAAAAGAAGTTATTTTGGAGCAAAAAGAAGAAAACAGGGCCAAAGACAGTCTTTGCTCTGTGTTACATAACTAGAGATTTCAACTCAATGTAAAGAGCTTTTGTGGAGGAAAAAATGGAGTTCTGGTTTACTTAACATGTATTGTTCATTCATTACCTTATTTCTAATCTACCATTCTCTTAATTTCCCAAACAATAATTTGATATCAGAAGTGAATGGAGCCAAAGCTCCACTGTGGTACAGTGGAGTGATTGTTATACACAGGGTGGGGGGCCCACCGTGAAGCTATTCATGGAGGGGCAGACAGTAAATCACTGTTAGCAAACTCCAGCTTGCTGGTGGAGCTGGTCCTTGGAGATGCTCTGACATTGTTCCCAGTGAATTCAAATTGCAGTTTATCTCCTTCCACGAGTCTTCTAGAGTTCTATTTATATTCTTATTGCATCTTATTTTCAGGCATCTTGTTTTTGTAATTGTTATATTTACTCATCACTTTCTTCTATAAATCTTTTTCTCCCCATTCAAAAAGCAAATTAGTTACTTTACAGTCAAATGCTGTGTTAGGAAAACCCTAGATTTTGTTCATCTTTAGAACTGGAATCTCAAAATCAGAAGAACATATGTATTTCTAGTGTTTTTTTTTTCTTTTCCTTTTTAAATGATCCTTTCCATCTAAGGATCTATTCCTTATCCTACTGAATCCTTGAAAAGGAACTCATTGCTGTAACTAACTCATGCCCTCCTTTATGTACCCTCACTCTTGGTTAAGTTCTAGGGATACAAGAGAAAAATGACAGAGATGTAGTTCGAAGACTTGAGAAACTTGTGATCTAACAGAAAAGAGAAGGACTCAACAAATAATTGCACCAAATATTAATACTAGCTGTAATGTCTGATGTGTACTATGAAGTAAATTCACAGGGTACTTTGAGAATACATAATGGGCAATATGACCTATCAGGAAAGTCTTGTTTGAGGCAGGGACATTGAAGGATAAGTAGGGGTTAGCCAGGTAAACAGGGAGAAGGGGAAGTTCCAGTACTCCAGGCAGGAGCACGAGGGCAGGGCTATAGTTACAAAGAAGGAACATGGAGCTTTCCAGGCACTGAAACACCAGCGATGCCGCAAGAAAGCGAGACAGCGATGGGAGCATGGCAGAGATGAGAGCAGAGAGGTAGGCAAGAAACTAACCATGCACAGTGTTAAGGCTGTATTAGGGTTTGGGGGTACCTATGGATGCCTCTGAAGTGTTTCAGGCAGGGGCTTGATGTGATCATATGCGTATCTTTCAAAGATAACTTAGGCCACAATCTGCAGCATGAATAATAGGACAAGAGAGAATAGAATTTAATGTTAATTTGGGAGAAAAAGAAACAAAAAATATTGCTATATATTGGTTACAGATACATATGGCGTATGTAAAAGTACAGAAACAAGATGTAAGGATGCACAGAAAACGTATAATAGCATTACTTATTAAGAAAAGAAAAGGAGAGTGAGAGTAAGAAAAAGATGTTGATGATAAGGAAGTTAAGTTTTATCCACCACGTTTTATTTCTTAAAGACAGTAAACAAAAATGACAAAATAATAACAGTTGTTAATTCTGAGTAATGAAAATTGGGATGTTGGTTATATTATTCATTCTTTGACAATCTTTCAATTTCCTCAAAAGAAAAACCATGTTAAAAATAAATGAGAGGAGAACCAACAGACAGGGGTGTGTCATGGAAGCCAAGAGCAGAGAGTATTTCAGAAGAAACAAGTTCATCGTTGCTGATAATTCAAATAAAATGAAAATGTTAAAATATCTGCTGTAATTACTGTCATGACTGTCACTGAAGACTAGCAAAAGGGGACTGAGTTGATGAAGGAGGAGGAAGTGGCAACACTGGTTGTCAACAGTCTCTGGGGATGTCTGGCTTTGGAAGAGAGGAGAGAAGAGAGTAGCTTGAAAGAAATGGGATCCAAGGCGGGCTGTTTCTAAGACGGGAAAGACCAAAGCTTGCTTACATGCTGATGGGCAGGTGCAGGAGAGGGTCTGGAGAAAATAGGACAGAATTTCTGGAAATGTGTGAATTATTGGGAACATCAGGAGGGACTGGCTTCCTACTGGATGAGGGACACTGCCTCATTCATAAGAAGAGACACTTAGAAAATAATGAGTACAGAAGCAAAAACGTTCCCTTCTGATGGACTGTGTTTTTTTCAGGGAAGTACAAGGCATGAAGGGTGAGACATCTGGCTAAGGGGAAAAAGTTAGAGGCTAACGGAGATAAGGCAGTGCTTTGGATGAGAGTGAGGTTGATAATAACCGGCCTGCATGATTTCCAGCAGGCTTCACCTGCCCAGTTCAGGAGCAGAGACTGCTGATGTTTACACAATTCAGAACTAGCTTTTAGTCAGACAGATGTGGACCAAAAGATAGAGGAGCAAAGGAACTGAAAGTATTTTCAAGAGAGAGGGATTGATACTATGAAGCAATGCTAGACAAGAGAGAGGAAGGAAAGAAGGAGAGAGTAGGCGGATCGAGAGAGAAGCAAAATCAACAATCTGGAGGTCCTCAAGTAATCAGAGTGAATGTAGAGGGGTGCATGAGCAAGGAAGATCGAAGGAGAAGGGATTGGAAAGTGGGATGTCAGAATTAGTGATCTGGAAGATGGGGCCTTTTTGATAATAAGGTCCAGCATAAAGCCTGGAGTGGGTTGCAGAGGGGAGTAGAAAAAGACAGTGTAGATGAGGAAGGCAAGAAATGGAAAAACCGGTCAGTGGTTATATGGATGTTAACACTACCATGAGTGATGACAGGTGGAGGGACAGATAGAAGGGCAGTAAGTCTTTCAAGAATGGGATAAAATGGGACCACAAACGTATGTGTAGAGCATAGCCACTAAGGTCAGCCAGAGGTTTTTAGAGGAGGAGAAATGGCCTGAAAGCGGCATAAGGAGCAAGGACACGGACCTCAGTTTCTTAGGGAAGACGAATAAAGGGGCAAGAAGGAGAAGAAACAGCCCCAAAAGAAAAAGGCTGGGGAAAAGCAGTTGGTCTAGAACATAGCCAGGATTTATTGTGACCGTGGTTCTTATCCCTGGCTGCAAATGAGAATCATCTTTGGAGTTTTAAAACCTACCCATGCCCAGCTCTCAGTCCTTCCTGATGAATTAGAATCTAGAGTTTGGGGATTTGCATCACTGAAGAGCTCCCCTGGTCATCTAAAAGTGCAAGTGGATTTTAAAACCACTGACTTAAGGCAAAGAGGTGGAGGAAATTTTGGAGAAGGGGCTGAGGGTACAGATAGGCTTTCTTGATTATATATGATAATGGCCTGAATGTACAAACTGTGCTCCCCAAGTGTGTCCTCATGAACTTACACCCTCAAGGAACTGTGAGTAGCAGCAGCCCTTTCTTCTCCCAAGTTCATTACTCCGTTTTGTCTCAAAGCAGAGATTCTGATCAAACAGCTAGATGTGGTCTTTGCGGGGAACCTGAATGAGTTTATCTTTCTGCTTTATTTTAATCTTCCTCCACACTTTTTCCAGGTGATCTGAGGAAAGCGGGAGCTGTCACCAGGCATTTAAGAAGGGGAGGAGGAGTTATTATAGGTAGCTCCCAGCCCTGACCCACTCACTGACACAGGTCAAGCCACTTCTTTTCTCTGTGCCTCCATGTAACTCCTGTAAAATGTGACGGTAGAACCGATGTGGAGGATGGCAAGGATGACAATGTGCCACTTAATCTTTACAAAGCAGTGTGTGCCTTGGACTCCAGACTTACAAAGACCATCTAATGTAATCACAGGCTTCTTGGGAAATGAGTAGAATAAGATTCCTCATTTACAGGTGAATCCCGCCCAAGGTCACCAGCTAAGTTACATTACCCGCAGATGGCCTCCAGAGACTGGGGCCTTAAACACTCCACTTTATGTCACTTTTTTAAAAAACAGCGAAAGCTCCTTCTAATCACTCTGTGATTCTTTAACTCTTTGCCTTTCTTTCTCTGAAAGGACAGGATATACATTGCAGACTTCAAAGGCTTTGAAGGGGCAGTGGTTTTACTGAAAACTTACAGCAGGCTTCTGGAAGCGAGTCCGAGGTGCACAGATGGGGAAATGACATCATGAGGTTCCATCGCCTGGCTTCCCCACAGGTGCTCCCCTGAGGGTTTCCGGAGCCTGACAATAGCTGGCTTTTTTTCCAGCTCCGGGAGCAGCTCTTCTGGCAGGTGGAAATGTAATATCACGTGGTCAGAAGAACGGCTCCTACTTGGATGGTGAGACTAGGATCTAATAATTGCCAGAAAGATTCTGGGTGGTATTTCTTCACTGTGAAAAAGTAGACTCCAATTCTTTAACTCTCGTATGCTATAATTTTAAATTAGGTAATTTTAATCACTCGCTTCTTGGCTCAGCGTTACTACAAATTAAACATGCAATATTAATATTGACAATAATGTCCCTTTAAACAATGTCCTAAAACTCGATGTGGGGCATTTCCAATATATCCATAAAGCAAATAAAACAACTTAATTGTTTCTGTAAGGGAAGGAGCTAAACCCAGAATTAATTTGGTTCAACCTGTGAAACAATTCGTTTGCTCTGCCTAATTTTGCCAATTAAAGAACTTTTCCCAGACACAATTAGCATGTAAATCAGCGGCGGAGAGCAGAAAAGCCTCGGCGACCGGGGTTGGGTGGAGCGCGGGACTGAAAACCACGCGGGCCGTAGGGGCCGGACCATCTGGCTGCGGTACCGCTCCTGGGACGCACGGACTAGCTGGGGACCAGCTCGCACTGACCGCGCGGTCCTCCGCCCAAATCTGGGCGTTAAATAGCGCAGCCAGGGATCGAGCCGCTTGGCCCCCAGATCCTCTCCGAACCCCGCGGGATGCTAAGGAGACGTCCCGGAGCCGGCCCCCACCCAACCCGCAGGAACGCGCAATCCTACCCGCCGCCCCACACTCCCCAACCCCCTCCCCAGGCTGCCTCCAGGAGCGTCGGGGGCTGCGCGCGCACCTAGGGCCGCGCCCCCCGCTACCCCAGGTCTGTAGCTGCCTTTGCCTGGGAAAGGTGGGGATAGCGGCCCCTGCTGACAGTTCTGGAGAACAGCAGAGGTACTGATTTTTTCTTTTTCCTATCATTCTCCCCACCTTTTCCAGGTGGTGGTAGTGGTGGGGGGAATGGGTGTTGACCCGTGTGCATTTATTCTTTGTGAAACCTCTTGAGCAGATGTCAGTACATGCAGAAGCGACAACAAAAGGGACGTGGACTTGTTAGTAGCCCTAGTCCCAATTAGGGAACAGGTACAGTTTCCAATATAAAGAAACTCGGCCCAAGTGGGACTGAGATCCTGATCTCCGTACTTGCTTTTCTCAGCCGACTCCATGACTAGTAAATAGCTCTCCGTGAATTGCTGGGCCGCCCGGTGTTACTTTGTTTAAAGGCTGCGACTGTGGTCTGCACCATCTGCGAAACTCCCTTGGGGAGCAATAGCCGCGGAGCGCAGTTGCTTTCGGGGCGCAGCAGCAGGGGAGCGGAACGTGGTGGTATGGCCCGACGAGTTGGCACAAGCCTGTAACTGCAATACTTTGTAGCTATTGAAAGTTCAAGTGGTGAAAGAAGGCTGTGCCTGCCATTCTTGTGATCATAACAATAGCGCCTTGGAAGTAGTTGCGATTTTCTTCTTCCATAAAGCTGTTGGGTTCCCATTGGAGTTGTTTGCCTGTTATTTCTGAAGTTAACTTATTTATAAGACCAGTCCACAGACTGAACTTTAAGAACTTTAAAAATAGATCGCCGTCGTTAAAAACACCATTCTCTCCACTAGTTTATTTGCTTACTTCACATGCTTTATTAACGTGTTTGTGCGTGACTAATAGCTGTGTTCTTATCTTCCAAGTGTATTTTTAACCGCAGCGGCTTCTATCCAATTCATCTAGCTACGTAGAGCGTCCATCGCTTCTGGAATCTACCTCTTGATAACAGTAATCAGAATCAGAAAGGCTCGACGTTCACTTACCCTCATCCTTTAAAACTTTTCCATTTAAGAAAATCGATGAACAAAACCTTTCTTGTAACTCGCTCCTGCACTACGTCTATTTTTATTTATTTTTCTGATTTGGCAGGACTCAGCAATGCTGTCCGGGTTTTTTTTTTTTTTTTTTCTCCTAGCTAGAGCAGATGTGGGGGTGGGGGAGGTGAAGGCTGGGCTCCAGCCGGAGTCGCCCCCGCTGAGCCGCCGCCTAGCGCGCGGTGGGACCAGGAATCCTGGTGGAAGGAAGCGGCGCTAGCCAGTAGGTCCAAGGCTCCACCTGCAGCCACATCGCGTAGTTTCTCCCTCTACCTCACTCACTCGCACTCACACACACCATAGCTCTCCTTTGGGTCGGAGGAGACGCCAGCCAAAGTAGGCGGAGTTGCGGGAGGAGAGTCCGATCTGCGCAATCCAGTCCGGGACTTGGCTCCGCCCGGGAGCGGCGGCCTCTCCGGTGACAGAGGAGTAGTGAGCGGCTCGGGGTGAGGCTGCAGCCAACTCCGCTCCCTGCGCACTCGGCTGCCCAGGCGCTCGGGACGCAGCAGCGGCGCTTCTCCGCGGTGCCGGCCGCCCGCGATGCCCGCTTAGCAGCGTGTGGCCGCGGCCAGCATCACCACACCCGTGGCACCGCGCTCCCGGCCACAGAGCCCGGCCAGAGCCGTGCACCCCTGCCCCAGCCCCCACCCCGCCCCCTGCCCTGAAATGACTTGTTAATCGGCGCAGACACCACCAAGGGGACTCACTGGAGTGGAATCCAAGTGGAATTTGGATTTGGAGAAGAGTTTCTTGAACATTTACCCTTTTCCTTGTTGGTTTTCTTTTTCTTCTTCTTTTTTTTTTGTTTTGGCTTCTTTTTTCCTCGCCCCTTCTCCGCTCGTCATTGGAGATGAACACATCGCGCTTGCATCCCTGAAAGTAGTCGCCGCGACTATTTCCCCCAAAGAGACAAGCACACATGTAGGAATGACAAAGGCTTGCGAAGGAGAGAGCGCAGCCCGCGGCCCGAAGAGATCCCCTCGATAATGGATTACTAAATGGGATACACGCTGTACCAGTCCGCTCCGAGCCCCGGCCGCCAGTCCGTCGATGCACCGAAAAGGTACGGCTCGGGCGCCCCGGCGCGCCCCACCTCCCGGGCAGCTGGACTGCAGCCTGAGGGTCCCGGGGCTGTGGCTAGCGCGTGCTGTCGGCTTTGTGGTGCCTGCGTTTTTTGTCTTGTGTCTCCGTTTTCCGAGCGTTGCGCGGTCCTGGGGAAGCAGCCGTGAGCCCTGCCTGCCATTCCTCTCTGCCCTGCGCCCCAGAGAACGCCCGGCTCCACGTCGAGAGCTTTCCCACCCGCGTTGCGCACTACCCCGGCGCCGCCCCGGGCCGCGACGGCGCGTATGGCTGTTCCTCCCGGGGGTGTGTGTGTGTGAGACCCAAGGCTCATCCTCTCGCGGGCCAAGCAGGGAGCAGAGCGGGCCCTAGAGGGTGGGATTCTCAGAAGCTCCCTGGCCCGATGTCGAAGGCAGGGGAAGGGGTTCTGCCCTCGAAGGCTAGAGGCGGTTGGGTAGAACAGCGCTGTTTTCGTCCGGTGCCAGGTGAGAGAAGGGGTTCCGCGGAGACGGTGTGGAAGAGGAGAGAATCTTTTGTTGTCAGTGTGGGGTCTGGGCTGGGCTCCGTGGAGTGCGAGAAACTTGTAATGGCCCTAGGCACCCCCGCGCCCTGTCTCTTGCTGAGATCCTGGCTCCTGTGGCCGCTGCCACCAGAGGTTCCGGGCTTTGTTTGCTCGAATAAGTGAGCCCAGGAGCAGCCGTTCGGCTGGCGCGGCGCCCCCGCCCTGGGTCCTGTCCCCCGCCGCAGCTCCCACCCTGTGCGGCGAGGATGTAGTCCGTCGCGGCTGCGTCCCCCTGAAGCACCGAGCCCTTTGCACTGGGGCTGGCGCACGCTGTGCCTTGCTCCCAAATCTGCGCGGTCTCGCTCAGATGTCCCAGGAGGGGGAAGGGTGGGAGACCTGGCAAGAGATGGCCCTGGGTGTGAAACCCAGACAAGGGCTCTGTCCCGACACCTCGCTGTGTCCTGGGGCGCTACCCTGGGGGCAGTGGGGCGCTGGAGAGTCAGCTGGGCAGTGCTCACCCACCCTGCCTGACCCTGCTGGGGAAGGAAGTGTCTCTTGTCCCTATTCTCCGCGTTTTTCTCAGCTCCTCACTGTGGGAGACTGTGCAAAACAGGATCCTGAGGTCTCTCCCCTCCTCGCACGACCTGAGCGGCACAGGGGGAGCCAGGGAGCGGTCCCGGACTTGCGGACGTCGGGAAAGGAAACAGAATTCCGCTGTTTTTCCCGCTCCCTCGCCGCCCCTCAGCCCAGCGCCTCCTCCCACATTACAGCGGCGGGGTCACTAGACCTGGCGCTTCTGGAAAGTTTCCCTCAAAGCCAGGGGCGGCAGGCAGGACCGGATTGGGGCTCAGCATGTGCAGTCCGCGGGAAGCCGGACCTGGAGGGAATCAATTGAACGGCTCTGGATGCAGCTAGGAGCTAGGTCCCGGCCGTTTGGAGAGTGGAGCCTCCTGGCCCGCAGTACTTGCTCGACAAGTCGGGGAAGGGACAGACGGGGAAGCAGGACTCTGGAGGCAGGTGCGGCCACCGTGGACAGAGGCTGTGGCGAAGGTGCGTGAGGACCCAGGCCGGGGCTCGCTGGCTTGCAAGTAGCCAGGCATCCCGAGCCATCTGCGCCCTGCGCGCGATTTCCTAGAGGCGGATGTCCAGGGAGGGGCGAAGCAGAGCCAGGTGTGCATGGAGCGGGGATGGAAAGGGAGACTGGAGGCGCTGTCTTCACAGCCAGGGCAAGCACTTCCAGGGGCAGCCTCCGGCTTGTGTCGCACTGGGGAGCCCTGCAGGCTGTTCCGCGTCTGTCTTTGGGAGAAAGATAGCTGCCTTGGAACTGCGGTGGCCAGGCACAGCCACAGTGGGATCGCTCCTTTTTTATTTACGCTCAGCTTTTTTAGGCTACTGAATGCGATCTGTGAAAGGTTTAAAACAGGAGCGCACGGACACACACACACACACCCCACACCCCCTCGAGCTTGTACGCACAACTTTCTTTACCTCAGATCTGAAAAGCCATTTAACTCACTGGCAGTGTTGCGCCAGCAGGTCTCAGAAAAGCTATTTAATGCCCCCCAGCGCTGGTTTTTAAGTCTTTCCGTAATGGGAAGGTCGAGTGCCTTTGCCTTGTCTTTCTTTAATCCTGATAATTGTTCGTCGTCCTTCCCTTGGTAGACACACATCTTGGGCGTCAAGTCCTTGGTATGCTACAGTGATGGCAGGGAAGCCTGGTGGTTTAATTATTTAATTAGGTTTTCTCCCAAAAGTAAAGATGCCTGTGTTTAATTCTGAATGAAAATACTCTCTACTTTTTTACACCATACCCAAATGGCTACTAGAGTCAAGATTGATAGAATTTTGTATGACTTTTTAGTGCAGTGTTTAGTCTGCATGGAGCAGTTTTATGATTTACAGTAAGCTTTGATTAAACTACTCCAGGCACCAAAGTTAATTATTAACCTAACCTTAAATACAGTGGCAGAACTATGTCTCCACCTATTAACCTAAACTATCTATTAAAAAATAATTGCACTAGCTATTTGAATTTGGTTTACCCATGCTTGTTTGTATGGTAACTTTTATTTGAATCTTGAGTAACCCCTAGTTCCTGTTATTATTTTGGTTTTAGGACATTCTTGAATAGGCACTTTGCAAACCAGTCTAAAGCAGACAAGAAAAAACAACATCAAATTTAAAACCTTACTTTTGTATTATGAGTCTTTTTTTCACCTTGATGTAAAGAAGCACTCTGTGTTTCTTATTTACAGTGTTTGTGGGTGACAGCCTTCCCCGTGTGTTAGGTTTTGCGGCTATCACCTTTAGAGATGTGCTACATTCTCAATAATGCATATAATCCACATACGTAAATGTTAAGCAGATACCAAAAATCATTTCTTAGGAGCCATTGGCTGAATATACTTACTGGATATAATACCTAAGCTTAAATAGGTTAAAATTTTATAAGAACCAGCATAGAACACTCAAGTAAATGTTGAATTAATGAAGGAAATAGTCACACATGGTTCATGTTTCTCCACTTAGAGTGGACTTCTTTATTTTCCCTACAGTGAAAAAAATATATGTGCCTTCAAGTGGGTGGTTATTACAAGGGAGCAGTAAGTGCAGCTTTTTGTTTACACACAAACACACATCCCTCAAATTCTTCCAAAATCTAGTAAATGCTTTTTCCAACATTAAACACATAATTGCAGTTGTATTTTGAGTAGGCATTAACATCGCACTAGTGAAGTCTAATATGTTGAATCAGAAGGATAGCAAGAGTTAGGAAGACTGTTACCTTCACCAAATAAAAATAAGGCATCCAAATTAAGAACTTGTATTAAATTCAAAATAAGTACTCATGCTTTAAAAGTAAATGGGTAGTTGCACTCCTATATGAAATGGAAGGAAAAATACTATTTTGAACCAGGAGTTAAGTCAGATAGTTTATTCAGTGTACATTGTGGTTCAGCTCTTTTCAGAGCAGGACAAAGGAGTGATGATGGGATGAAAGTTTTTTTAGAACTAGATTGCCAAGAGCTAATATAGTCTCTCCATCTTATTTGTTTGCAGGAAGGAATCACAGAACAAGCTAAGCTAATTGCAAATGCTTTAATTAGGCATCTGCCGCTTGTGTAAGGCAATGCCTAGGAAAGCCTATCTCCGCACTGCCCCTCTCCACACCCTTCTTTAGTTTTAGACAGTTTTCTGTCCTCCTCCTAGAGTGGATGCTTCTTGACATATTTATATAGGAGCTTTGTATTATGGCAGCCACATTTATATATGCCAGGGGAAGATAAAACCTTGAAGCATTGTCCTGTGCCCTCCTATATCAGGACCCCCCACTCTCTTGGGGTGCCTTGGAGCCAACTTTTCACTGAGTTATTTCTATTTCAGAGTGAAGGCTTTTCTCATCTGCTTTCAAATGTGTTGCAAGAGCAACTGAGCTATTCTCTGCTGGCAACCACATGGTTGCCTCTTGGGGATATAGTAAGGTAGAGAAAGGCGGGAGGCATTTAATCCCTTTGAAATGGGCAAATGAGATGTCATACCACACAAACCTCAAGAGGAGGAGTTCAGGACAACTTCTAAGCATGGGACTATTGCATATAGTCTATACACAAAGGTATCTTATTTTGTGAAACAGATGAACTCTTGCAAAACTTTTTTATTACAATAATTCCATTTACACCCATAGAGGGTATCATATAAAACTATAATACACTGATGATTCCCAAATAACCTCTTCATCCCAGACTTCTCTCCTGGGCCTCATAAATAACCAATGCTTAGTGGGTAGTTAGCTTCTCCTGAACCTAATAGACATCCCAGACTTACGTTTAAACAACCTAATTTTGTATCTTTCTCCCCTAGATCTGCTTTTCTCATAATCTTCTCCATCATAGTAAATGGCACCTCCATTCTTTGAGTTGCTGGGGACCCCAAATTAGTTCTTCTTGAAGCTTCTCTCTCACACCTACATCCATTGTGGCTGCAATGCTGTTGGCTCCACCTTCAGAATGCCTGCAGGCTTCCTTCAGGTCTTCCTTCTCTGTGGCCCTCAAATTGGCCAAGCCGTGGTCCTCTTCTGCTAGGTTTTCATGCCACCCTCCCAACTAGCATTCCTGCATCTACTCTTGGCCACCTATAGTCTTTTCTCAACACAACAGCCAAAACACAGCAGTGATTTTTTTTTAAAACTAAACCCGATCAGATCACTACTCTGCTCAGATGTTTTCCATCTTATTTCAATAAAAGCCAAAGTCCTTCCAAAGGCCTTTGCAGCCCCACATGATCTGCATTCAAGCTCCCACTGCTCTGACCTCCACCCCTTGGTCTTCCTTGAATATGCCAAGCATGGCATATACTTGGGATCCTTTGCAAGGGACTCATTCATGCCTTGGGATGGTTCTTTCCCCAGACAGCTACATGATTTGCTTCTCACATTCTTCAGGTCTCCGTTCAAATGTCACTTTCTCAGTGAAGCCTTTTGATCCCCTTATTTACTTTACTCTTTTCTCCAGCACTCCCCACCCCTAGGCAACCCTTGTTTTTTTCTTAGCATTTTTCACAATCTGACAAACTATATGCTGTCCTTGTTGATTTTCTGTCTTCCACTAGAACATGATGCCATAAGGATAGACATTTTTATGTTTTATTCACTCTGGCACCTAAAACTGTGCCTGGCACATCATGGGCCATCTATAACAAATGTTTGTTGAATGAATAAACAGTGAATCTTTTTTGCAAACAACTAGTCTTTATTTTATCTATTTTGTCTGCCTTTGTTTTTCTATGTCATGTTTTTATCAAATGAGAGACTCCACTGCATGCATGAATGTGTGTGTGTGTGCACAGTCTGCCAAGCAGATAGGTGGTATGTCTCATGCATCATTGGTGGAACATTTGCTGTGTTGTTTTTCCAGTGGTAATGATGGATTGGAGCCTGTTCATTCCCACACTCTCACCCAGTCCCCTCCTGTGTCCAAGAGCACACATCTGTGAGACACCTGGTTGTAGCTGGAGGGAGTCTGAGTTAGGTAAAATCAGCTTGCCAAGAAACAGAGCTAAGAAGACAGCCAGCTTTATGGGGACTGAGCTTTTGACCCTGGCCTCATTTGTTCTGCATTCTAACCACTGGCCACAGAACATTCTTGTTTTTTTGGAGTTTGCTAATAGTAGTTTTAAAATTCAACTTTCTATCAGGAGAATATAGTATACTTTATTAACCCATGTTTCTGCCCTGTACTCATACAGTGTATCTGCTGTTGAGGATCCTACCTTGGAGTTAAGGAGACTTGGGTTCCAGACTCTTACTACCTTGGACAAGTCACTTCTCTGAGGATGTATTATTTTAATTGAAAATCGTGAATAGTAAACGTATTCTTCCAAACTTATAGGATTGCTGGGAGAATAATATGAAATCATGAATGTGAATGTATTTAGTGAAATATGACACACACTCTAGAAATTTGGGAAGTTTGATGTTAACCCTCTCTTTCCCACTCTGGACCCTAGATATAACAGAGATCCTACTTCATCTTCTAAATTATTTTTCAAAGAATATACCCTGTTCATGTAGTTTTAGTGTAAATCACATTACAAAACTAATAATATGTTCAAATTCATTGAAATTGTACAGTTCACTTAGAGCATGGATAGCAACTTTAGTAATCAGAACACCACTACGTCAAGGAAACCTTGCTTTTAACATGATCATTAAATCAGTCAAGGTCATGGGAGTGCCACTCTGCCAGGAATTATTTTAAAAGTAAGGTAATTGTTTTTGCTCATTTAAATTCTGATATAGTTCAAATCAGTGTAACCATGAATGTAACACAGCTCTGTCAGGGTGAACCAGGACTAGTAGAAGTTTCCATCTTTGCTGTAACAAGGGCAGATTCATTAGATTTTGTGGTGTGAAGTTAATAAATGTGACGGAACTGTTGGAGGGAATGTAGTGGACAGATCTAGAGGCATTGCTGAGGTCATGCTGTTTTCTGTTTGTTTTGACATTTACTAACAGTGTGACTTTAAGCCAGTTTTCATTTGCGAAGTGCTAGTATGATGATAATGTTATGGTTTTTGAGAGGAATAAATGTGATAACATCTGTCAAATGCATAGCACAATAACATCTGTAAAACACATAGCACAGTGCTGGGCACTACGACAAACAGTCATTCAACCTAAGGTATTATTTTTTACTTGCATAAAACAGTAGTTATAGAAAATGCCCTAGGAATGGATTTTGAAAAAGCAGATAAGTACTTTTATTGCGGGGGACAGGGGAAAGAGTACAGAAGGAAATGGCTGTGAATCTGCAATATAAAGAGATGATGCAAAAGGAAACAACCTTTGGACTAGAAAGAAACATTCACACCATAAACGGGCCATAGGGTCATGGATTTTAAGTTGAGACGCATGTGAACAAGTCACTTGCAGGGAAACAGGAAACAGGGAAACTCTGGAACTTGAAATATCACACCCAAAACGTGGAAGGCAAAAAACACTATATATATATGTATAAAATAACAAGCAGAGCCTTATATCAAATAGGAGTCCAAGGGATAGGTTTTTTTTTAATGATAACTGTCACTTATTAACATTTTAGTAATAAAATGTATACACTGCACCTACATTTAGAATCTGAAAGCGACTCATAATGACGATTTCAGGGATGAATTGAATTCCTAAGGACCACACCTGTCTTAGGAGAGAAGCCTGGCTGCTGATTGGAACCCTCCAGGAGGCTATGGTTAGGACCTCTGCAAGAGGGTCTTCAGGGTGGCCATGCATATGCCAGGTCACTGTTCCCTGGCCAAGCTTGAAATCAATTTGAGAGTGTGAATCTCAGCAAAAGCAAACTATTGCCTTCCACACCAAAGGTAGGAAATAGTTGGCTGACTCCAGTAGAGATAGCAGTTATTCTACGGACAGACACGCTACTACAAAACCTGAAATTTGATTCAAATGATAGTCATACAAGTTCTTATCAGTGAGAAGAATCTGACTTCTGAAACGCACAGCAGAAGGGAAAATAAATTGGTGTTATCACCACAATTCCCTGCTACCATTATGTTTTCTAGGAATGCCTCCATGGCTTAGAGTTACAGTTATTTTCATCTAGGAAATAAAATGTTCTCAAACTCTGTAAGTGGAAAGGGAATGGAAAGAGACTGAGGTAAATCAGTCATTAACATGCTGCAAATACTGAAGGTTCAGATCCTTCTCAGCAGCCAGTATGGTGACTGTTGCTTTGAAAGTATTGTTAGTAATAGATATATCCTCATGCAGCCTTTAGACTTGAAGCTTTCCTTTAATATTCCTAGGTGCTTTCTAGGAATTTCCAACTAAACTATAATTGTCATCTGTAGAAAATTAAATTCAAAGAACCCATGCCAATTAAAAAAATTTAGCAGAAGCAGCTCTAAAATTGGTGCTTTTTACCCCTTTCTTAGCCCTTCTGCCCCTCTACGCTTCAAAGTCCAGCCTTTGGCCATGATTTGATTTGAAGCATTTATAGAACAGAATAGGATCTGGCATTAAATACAAGGAAAACATGCCATTCGAAAATAAACATTGTTAGAGACTGGGAAGAAATAAAGATTGTATTAATTATGGTTTAATGTTCTGTGGGAGTTTTACAGACAAGCTCTCTGTGACGGATCCATTCTTCTTCCCTTGTTTCTATTCCTGATTCGTTTTTTAAAGAAGAGTATTCAATCTTTTCATTAATATTGCAGCGACTTCAGCACTTCCCGCCCCTCCCCAGACTCCTACTGTCCTTGAATGAGGAAACTGAGAGAATACTGATTGAGCTGGTGAATGGAAACGTTCCTTTCCTGAAAATGGAATGCTTTACAAAAAATTGCATTCCACAAAAAAACACTCAAACAGTTCAACAACTGTCCCTCCTCCTTTCTACCCAGAGAGCCACTTGACTTCATTCACATATTTTGGTTTTTTAATGCATTTGTTCTTAGGCCTCAAATGCCCAGGTGGAAAACCATTCTATTAAGCCTTTCACTATTTTAAAAACATGAGCATCTGAGTTACTAAGAACATTCTCATTCCTGCATAGTGAGCGATAAATAGAAACCAAATTGTTTACAGCATTCTAAACTCGAGTATATGTGGCAGAATGGCAGTGGAGTTGATTTTTATAAGAATACTTGTTAATGGTTTTCGAGATGGATTCTGTGCTAATTCTTCTTGTATCATGAATGATGGCCCTAGCTAGACACTGTCGCTGGGATCTTCATCTATTAATCATGGAGGCTGCTTTCTTATTCGGTTGCCATAGTTTCAGTGCCTCAGATAGTGTTGGGGTGTCTTGGGAAAGGTTTGAGATATACTAGGGCTTGCAAGCCTTGCAGTTATTTTGGCAGTTGTGCTCTGAGAAACTGAAAACCGCTTCTCATATAATTCAGTGTTGGATTAAAAGAGGCAACTTCTGAGAGTGTCTCCCTGGACCTTGTTATATGCACATCCAGCTGATATTTACTCCAGGATTTGCCTCTTACTCACCTCTTGCTGGTAAAAAAACAAAAACAAAAAATACAGTCCAGAGGCTGATGTCACTTTCATCTTTCAACAAGAAAGCAAAGGGGTGTAAACTCTTCGTTAAAGCTATTCACAAATGTGGAGGTAAATGAGGGCATTCATGACTTTGCTTAAAATTTCAGCTTCATAATTTGGTTTTGGCCCTGCAGATTGCTAAATAAATAAAATGACATCATGATTGCTGTGTGTTGTGTGTTATTTTGGCAATGGAAACATGTAGAGCTTTACTTCAGGTTTAACCTTTCTTTTTTACACTTGACACTCATTATTAAGGAGCTAGAGACCATTTTACTGTATTTTGCAAGAAGAGGCTCATACATTTTGGACTGTAGGTCTGCTGCTTTGTCAATTCTTGAATAGTATATGAACATTTTTCATTTATTTAATAATTTCAATATTTTGCTTTTTTTTTTTTTTAGGTTTGTGACTTTAGGGTTGTTTAGAAAATGCTCTCCAGTGATGTATATATTGTGTGACTTGGTCAAAAAAGGATCTGGGGAGTAAATTGCTGTAAGAGGGTGATACACATACACACACTCCGGTGATTTACGTGCTTCACGTGTGATGTAGAACACAGCTTGCTTTTGTTAGGCAAATTTGGCCTTGTGTACCAGAAAATGGTACACTTCATGTTTCAGTTTCCGTTTCTTAAGTGGACTTTCAAGGACTCCTACCAGTCTAAGCCAAGCAGGTTAATTCCTTTGTAGATTAAAACATAAAATAAAATCATCTCATACTGGAAGCAAACAGTGCTGAATTCAAGACATGCAAGGCATAAGTGAAAATCTAGGCTGATTTAGAAGAAGAAACTTTGAATTCCTTACAAATGCGAGTAATCTAGATAGTCATTTTTTTCCCTTTTACTAGAAAATGACTAGTTTTTATTTCAGAGTGAGCTTCAAAGCAGCATTTTAAATTTCTCCAGATCCAGCCTGCCAAAATTTTTGTGTAAGATCAACAAGCATTTTTAATGCACGTGCCTATTTTGTTGACCCATCCCTTACCCAACCACACTAAAGGATTGATTTTAGAGGCCAATAATGTGAAGTAAATTAAAAGGATAACATGGCCTTAATTGCTACTGGCTTCACCAGGCTTCTAGGCACCGGAATTTCTTGTGGAGAAACACTTTTAAGTGTCACAGCAGTTTTTGATCATGTGGTCTGGCTCACCCAGAGGCTTCAATTATCTCCCAGCCCTTCTCCACCTCCCCTCAGATATCTCCGAGAAGCAAAGAAAATGTGCATTTGTAAATTCAGTATTATGGACCCCTGATTATTTGGCAGGGTAAGAAAATAGGTTCTGCTCATTTTACAGTATTCGCATAGGTTGGATGTTTAAACGACAACAAAAAGAGACATGGAATGGAGGAGAACAGTGGGACTAAGATCAAAGCTTTTTCCGTTAAAAAGAATTTTGTTGAATTCAGTTCATTCTCCTCTCCAATGATAACAAGATTGTGATTACTCTTGGGTGTCGGGTTAGACACAATATTGCACACGTAGCCTTAAGAAAAGTAAAGAGTACTTTTTGTGTGGATGTCAGTCAAATACAATGTGGACTTTAATTAACCTTAATTAATGATTTCTGATTACAGATTTTCTTTTGTGTGCCTTGGAGTCTGTATTTAGGTAGAGTATTTTCAGCCAGCAGTGGCATGAACTTGCCTCCTTTGTCTTGCCATGCAAACCACACACTAGGTTCTTATTACAATGAAAAATGTGATTCTGCGTCATTTTCGCAATGGTCATATAAAGAATGAAATATCACTTGGGGAACAACTGAAATTCATAAGTAGTGTGAAGTATTTGAATCTTTAGAGGAACCATTTCTAATTTTAAAAGAATTTACCTATCAAAATTGCTGATATTTACTGGCTTCTGGCTGGATTTGAGGCCATTCCTTCCAAAGATTGAATGGGATTTTGAGTGGTGCCCCAGTTCTTTCAAATAAAAGCGTGCTACAGAAGCACTGGACCTGGTAGCATTTCCTTTGCCCAAGTGTACTCTTTACAAATTACCAAACACAACAACCAGGGAATATTGTAGACACTGGAGAGAATTGGACCTTATTTTTGATTAAAAGTACTTTTTCCTGTGTCATGAGCTATCAAAAACCTGAATCAGGATGTTAATGTGCTATTTACATTCAATTTTTAACTAGAGGGTCTAATAAAGTTTAGATATAATATATCAATGCCAATTTATGAATTAAATTTCTGTGTGAACAATTATTTTGTAGCTTATACGAAGCCCTAATAGCATATAACCCATCTAGTTTAGCGTAATTATGCTTATGAATTATAAATGCTTAGCTTTTACAATTAGACTTACCAATCTGTAGGCACCTTAATGAGAAATTACTGAAGTTAAATTGGTTTGTAATATTTGCTGTACTTTGTTCCAGGGTAGTGGTTATCTAAAATAATTTTTGGAGTATGTGTCTGACTGCATGCCGTATGGCTTTATTTTTTAATAGAAATAAAGTCCTCCCTGTGGTATGATCCCACCTTTGTCCAAGGAGGAGATGTCAAAAGTTGAAAGAGCAGAGTAGTTTCATATGTAGCCAAGAGAAAAGGTAGCACATCTTTTGGATACTTTTTTTTATTATTATAAAGGGATTTTGAGAGTACAAGGAAAAGTTTCTATTAAAAAGTCAACTTTTATCTACAAGGTGTTTCCTCTCATTGGTGATGAGGGGAAGTTCAACATGTTGGATATGCTGGTTAATTAATTCTCCAGGGATCTCTCTGAGGGTGAAGTTTTCGTTTTTATATTTTGTCATGTCCAAAACACAAAACCTGTTAGTATTGCCTAAACACATCTGTTCCCAAGAATTAAAAGGACAGTGTTCTTGCCTTGGCTGCTAGTAAACAGCTACATCCAGTTTTCTAGCAGATCCTCCAACATGCCAGGTGTGCAAGACAAGCCTTTGAAATGTTGTGAATAACTTGACATTATCACATTGTCACTGAAATGCAAATTCTGCATAGAACTTGAAAGAGTTCTCAGTGTAGGACTAGGACAATGCATGTTGTCAACCATACCTAGTGTTAACTTGCTTGTTCTGTGAAAACTAATCATAATGTATTTGCATCTTTTATTGTTTTTTCTTGGCCATGTTTAAAGTGCTCAACACGCCTTTCTGGCTGGCACCTCGTTGAGGAGAGAATAGATTAGCTCCCAGCCTCGAGGTGTTTAGACAGGGCTGTTCGGCCTAGGAAGGAGATACGTTTCCTCAGATGAGTGTTGCTGAGTTCTACTTCAGCATTAGAAGTCAGGCTTACTGATGGTAATCAACACTGACAGTATTTAATGGTGTTATTATTAATAATGAAGACTATTTATATTGTGCTTGTATTTTTCAAAGTGTGTTTATAAACATTGCCTTATTTCATCTTATCACAACCCTCTGGGTTAGGCAGGATACGTATTATTATTCCCAATTTGAAGATGAGATAACAGGTTCAAAGAGGTCAAGTAATTTGCCTAAGAGCACACCTCTGGTAAAGGAAGGGCCTGGGACAAGGTCCTAAACTGTATGAATCCGAGTTTCATGCTCCTCCATATCGCTCTGTTGTTTACTCAATATTTAAAATTTAAAAAATATTAAAATTGTCCCACCATAGTTGTTCTCACATTATCCATATTATACATAGTGAATTCTGACACAGAACAAGTTTAGGAGTAGCTTTTTGAGGATTTTACTTGAGACTTTAGTGCAACCAGGACCTAAATTCCTACTTCTCAGTGAAATACCATTGCTGGGAGGGGACATTGTCTCTGGAGGTTCTTAGAGTATTGAGTCAAAGTCACCCTAAGAAATATCAAGTGGCAAATAGCAGGTGATTTTAGTTGGGATTCTAGACCTATTTTATGGTCGGGATAAAAATAAATAGTTACATAAGGGTGGCAGTTTTGACCCTGGCGCAGGGTGGAACTGGAGGGACAAAAGGTTGAATCAGATACTCTCTCAGGAATATTCTCCTGGGGCTTGCAACTCATACCTATAAAACAGAAACACGTTTTAGCAAGGAATGAAATAGACTGCATGGCACAACCTAAGTGGATCTTCCCTCGGACAAAGGTCATTTTACTCTGATTCAGGATACTGGATCTAGTGAAAACAGCATCTCAATTTAATTCAATAGGTAATATATTTAGCACCTACTCTTGACAAGACAAAGTTCTACACACTGCAGAGAGACAGCAAGGAACTTGTTCAGAATTTACTGGTGCGTACCTACTGTAGGCCCACATTTTAGTGAAGAAGGTAGAGATGTGAAAAATCTGTCTAGTGTAAGGTCTGACTGTTCTCTGTCCCAAATGCAGAATGTAGAAGATGCTAAGAAGGCTGGAAGTGGCTCTGTCCAGCTGGGAGGTCAGGCCGGGCTGCGTGAAGGAGGAAACATTTGAATTGTGTCTAAAGACAGAGTGAGGTCTCCATATTTGGGAGGCAAGGGGAGGAGGAGCAGTGGGGTGAAGGGAAAGGCAGGAGCAAGGCCCTGAGGTGGGGACTGTAGTACTTGGCCCCCCAACAGCAAGGGACCCTCCCGGTGACTGGAGCACGGGGACAAGGTGATATGGGAAAACCCTGAAGACAGAGGAGGCATTGAGGCAGCTTGTGAACGGCTCTGCCCAGGGTGTTGCAGGTGGCTGAAGCTTTTCAGCAAGAGGATGATGTCACCAGATATGTGTTTTAGAAGTATAAATCTGCTAGGACTATGAGTGGAAAAAGGAAACAGATTCTGGGTATGTTGGCATGGTACAGCCAACAGGATTTGGGGACCAGTTGGATGTGTGGGGTAAGGGAGGGGAAGGAGTGAAAACTGGTTCCAAGGTATCACCTCTGGGGAGCTGAGTGGATGCTTGTGGCATTGGCCAGGACAGGAACCAGGCTTACAGACAAAATATTTAATCAACAGCCATCATAAACCATATTTAAGTGACACATAATAAGCCCAACACCAAAGCCCAACACCTAGTCCTATTGTGCTCATGCTCAGCTCTTCACAAAGAGTGCTAAAGATTTTAAAGTTCAGTATGTTTAAACTGTGACATTTGTTCTGGCATTTGGGGCCACTTTCTTCAACATGAGGGAGGTTCATACCATAATGTGAGGTGGCTAATAGGAGGAAGACGGAAGCACATTCATTGCATCTATAAAACCCACTGTTACAAACGGGCAGGAGGACCAAGCGCTTAATGATCGGCTCATGTGAGAATCGGGGCATATATGGAGCCACCTAGTTCTGTTTATTTCATTCCAAACAATCTTACTTTATGAAAGTTTTTAAATTATGAAATTAGATATACATGTGTTCTCCCCTCCCCCAGCTCAATGTTGGGCATATTTATATGAGTGTTTCTCTCTTAAATTGCCTCGTGCGACTGAGATGCTACCGATGATGTAATTCACAAAACACAAATAACACGTAAACTGTGTTGTTTATTTGATAAGACAATGTTAATCAGAAAACTAGGCCTTTTTTTTTTCCTTTTTGAACGTCACTTATATAGTGGACCGGAAAATGTGTTGTTTAATGATATTTTACTTAAGAATAAATAAATCTTCATTGCATAGATGATTGGGGAATCACAAATTTCATATTAGGTTTCAAACTTTAGATAAATGTCGATACAGTACAGTTGTCCAGAAGAATCTTCCAATGCCTCTACTAGGTTAAAATAACTAATATTTATACTGTTTAAAAGCATCCTTAAATGGTCGGTATTCTCTCATGCATGTGGGGCTTAAAACCTAGATGAAGGATTGACAGGTGCAGCAAACCACCATGGCACATGTATACCTGCACATTCTGCACTGTATCCCAGAACTTAAAGTAAAATAAAAATAAAATAAAAGATGGGTATTCTATATTTATCTTTCATGTTGCATTTTTCTTCGTGGGGTTTCTAAATTAAACTTGTAACATGAAAGTTTTATTCTATTCTGTATTTTAAAAAGAAGCTGAATAACAAAAGGAAAACAAAACAGGATTGGAAACATCAACTATTTTCAGTAGAAGGCTTTAACAAATCAAATCTCTAGAAAGGTTCTAGAGAAACTTTATGAAACTGTTTGCTTTGATGTCTTATTTTAAAGGCACATTAGAAGTAAACATTAAGGAATGACTTGAGACACCATATTGAGTTGGTATCGTGATGCCGAGAAATGGAATTATAGATTATTTGTCTGTTATATGCCACATTATTGCATAGCTGTGCTGTGGCTTGTTTCTAACTTCACTTGTAGGCTGCCCTCTAGTGTTACTGAATCTCAGCACAACCACTTTTGTTTAGATCCCATGAAAGGTGACAAAACACAGAGAATGCTACCATCTAGTCAGCAGCTTGCCTGTTAAGAAGTTTATGATACATAGTTTGAAAGGTTTTGAATAAATTAAAATGTGCACATCACCAGTGCTCTTGATGGCACAGAAGACAACATTGGAAAAAACACACACTGATGACTGAATTGAAGCCATATCCTGAATACGAAGTCTAACACAAGTTTTAGGACTACTTTAACCAATTAACCACTTATATTTTCTCTTTTGTATGTGCAAAAAAGCTACATGTGATAAAATAAGCTCTGTCTAAATAAGGCTATAAGAACTTCTTTAGTTTAAATAAAAATTACAAGTATTAAGAAAAGCACTTTGGGAGGCCAAGGCAGGCAAATCGCTTGAGGCCAGGAGTTCGAGACAAGCCTTGGCAACATGGCGAACCCCGTCTCTACTAAAAATACAAAAATTAGCCAGGAGTGGTGGCTCACACCTGTAATCCCAGCTACTTGGGAGACTGAGGCACCAGAATCGCTTGAACCCAGGACGTGGAAATTGTGCCACTGCACTGTAGCCTGGACGACAGAGTAAGACTCTGTTTCAAAAAAACCAAAAGGAAAGTATTTCGGCCACCATTGGGTGGGATGTGTTTGACCAGACAGCTTCAAAGTTTATGATATAATTAGCCCTCAAAGAACAGTTCTCAAACTTCAACACATTTTTCTCTTCCAAACCTTCAAAGAGTAGATCCAAGCACTTTTAAGATTTTTCTCTAAAGACATTAAGAAAAGAAACACACCCCGCAACCTAAACTGTGGTGTTAAGTACTTTTCTGACAGTAGTGCCAACTCTGCTTTTTCTTGGATGAAGAGTAAGCATACTTCAGAGTCTGCAGAAAGTGGCGAGAGTAAATTTCAAACACAGTTGCTATTTTTTGCATGTATAATGATGGCATTCTCAGTGGATTATGAAGGTAATATTGCAATGCTCCAAGTACATCCAGCTCACAGCAGCAGAGTAACTGAAGTGTTTTCTATAAAAGTGGCTACTGATAACAACGATTTTCCGAAGTTTTGAAACTCTGATATGGAAGAACTAAAACCATATTAGTGCTAGACACATGAAACTGAACACCAAAATGACACTTGGAAGTCAGCTTTTCTTCTAGAGGGGTGTTAGGACAGAGTAGTTAAAAGTATGGGCTCTGGAGGTTGCTATATTGGCTGTGAGGTCCTGGGAACATTAGTTAACATCTCTGTGCCTTGTATTCCTCATCTGTAAAGGGGAAATACTAAGGATACCTACCTCTTAAAGGGAGTCTGATGATTAAATGAGACAATATGTACCAGAATGATGCCTGGTACATAACAGCACTCAGTAAAAATAAGCTATTAGTATTTGACACCAAACCCTCCTAATATAATTAGCTAAATGCAATGTGTTTGTCACCAGCAGGATATGGGTTCTTGATAAGTAGGATATGGGTTCTTGATAAGGAGATGATAGTGTCCAGATTAATCTTTTTGCCAATTTCTGTCTCTTTCTCTATGTTCTTTTGTGTGTCAGAGCATGGTTTAAAATAACTGAGTAAATAATCATTATTTCATTTTATTTAGGAAACATAGTACATGCCTACTATGTGCAGAGAGCTAAATTAGATTGTATTGGATATTTCTAAAATATTAATTAAGGCACTAGAAGTTAGGTGACTGTTTTGCTATGGTTTTTATTTGCCTTTGTTGAGTCCAGTGCCCATTTAGGAGCCTGTATTTATCAGGCCTACGATGCCCTGAGCTACTGCCTTCCTGTCTTCTGTTCTCAGAGGACCGGAAGAAACTCTGAGGTCACAATACCAAGTGTTTCCTCGCTGGCTGAATTTTCTGAATGCAGTGTTTATTTTGTAGATAATGTAGATTGTATATTTGGAATCACAATACTCAGGGATTTTCTCTAACAAAGAGGGCCCAAAGATCTCCGTTAATTAATTAGATTTTTTAAAAATAATGGATTTATCTTGTAGAGACTGGTCTCCTTCTGTGGACCAAAGTGGAGTGCAGTGGCATGATCATAGCTTACTGCAGCCTGGAGCTCCTGGGCTCAAGTGATCCTCCTGAGTAAGTTGGGATTACAGGTGCACGTTGAGCCTGGATAATTTTTACTTTTTTTTTTTTTTGAGGTGGGGGCTCTTGCCATGTTGCTCAGGCTGGTCCAGAATTCTTGGCCTTAAGTGATCCTCTTGCCTCAGCCTCCCAAGTAGCTGGGATTACAGGCATGAGCCACTGCACCTGGCTCTGTTAACTTAATGTGTGGCTCAAAACCAATGTAAAGCTACAAACAAGTTTATGTTATATAATAAAACTTTGTTATATGTGGCATTAACCACTTGTACCGATAAACTGAATTGTCAGATTGAGTCATTGGCTTTAAACACGTCTTTCACAAAACCAAATAGCTGAACCACTAAACAGCAAAGTGGCTAGATTGGAAAGTAATCCTTTATTCTGAGCCTGCCCTCACCCCTACTTCACTGAGGTGTAATGAGGAGATAGAAAAGAAGCTGGGTGATTCGAGAAGAAAAACAAGGCCTGAACTAATCATTAGCTCTCAAGCAAACAAGAGTTAATTCTGGCTTCATCCATTCCAGTTTGCTCGGGTGGGCACAACCTGATTCACAAAAATAAGGAACTTGTTGGTCAGGGGTTAGGGAACGTGCTAACAAGAGCTTGGATACTGGGTGTCTCTGAAGCTGGATAATGGGAATTGGGGCCCCTCCTTCCCAGTGGCAGAGAGGATTGTGTTTATTTGGTATTCACCCAAAGTCAGAACCATATGACAGCTGTTTGGTGTTTCTTGTGAAATGGACGTGGGCCCTGACCAGATGCTAGTGGCCAGATGTTCACAACACAAAAGCCTGCATCAAAATAGGCACTAATTGGCACCCTCCTGACAATTTCAACAAATAAGGCACGAATGGGCTGTATCTGCTGTTGACCATCTCAACGCCCAAGATTGCCTTTCCTGGCTTAGGGAGGAGGCCCTGTTGGGGAACCGAGCTTTCTCCATAGCTAGGGATTTTTGGTTCCAGAACTTCTTGACATGAAACTTCCCAAAAGGTACTGAATGTTTGTTTTATATGTATGTATGCTTGCATGCATGTACTTAATTGAAACCTTTTAAGAAGGTAGGCAAACGAAGGATCATTTGGACTTCACTACCCATCTCTCACCAAGGCAAGTCTTAAAATGCAGAATTTTCTCCACAAAGTTGGTTGCTGTGCAGTACTTTTTGAACAAATACTTTGTAAAAATTGTTACAGATTATCTTCGTATGAACCACTCCAAACAAATATGTGTATTTCATTTCATACCTTTCCTTGTAAGTGACTGGTAATATCTGTGATGTAGTTTTGCACAAATATTTCTGTTAAATGGATTTTAAAAACCTAAAGTTATTTTAAAGTGGAAATTTCAGGGGCAAACTCATTTGACTATGCCCCATAAATCATTAGATAGAACTTGCTCCTACTTGTACAGGATACAATTAACTTTGATTTCAACAGTTAAACTGTCTTTTTAGTGCCCAAGACACTTTTTGAGTAAGCATTCTTTCCTCCTTTTTTCTCTCAATTTTGCAAGTTGAGAACAAACTCTTAACTCCTGGCTTATCATTAATTCTATTGGAATCTGTTACCCATCTATGGACCGACAAACAAAATTCTTTCTAAGGCAGGATGTAGTTTTATAATGTACGGTTTAAAACGCTTGTACTGATGTTACTGTTTATTACAGTAGAAAGCCCTTCCCTAACTATAGGGCTGTCTGTGGCCCTCGTCCCATCATTATCCATTAAAGTCTTTTCCCCATTCTCTCCAGGAATACAGATTTAAGAACGATCTATCTTCCACTCCAGATATTTCCAAAACACAATCTATATTAACCCAGATAAGGCTGGACGCATTTTGCCAGTCATTTCTATAATCATTTATCTAAAAAAATTAAAGACATGGTTGCTATATCATATGGAGTGTGAGAATCTATCTTATCATGGTATCTTAACATCCTGCTTGAAAGGATGTTGGTTTTTTTCCCCCAACATCTCACTCTCAGGATTTCTCTGGACCAGGAATCCACCCCCTCTTTCCCATTCTCTAGTGTGGCTCCTGCTCCTTTGAATGAAAGGCTGCTCTGACTAAAGGAGCTAGAATATGCCCAGCAACCAAGGCCGGGTACTATTGAGTCCATTGTTTGCTCCCAGCACTGTGGAGCCAAATCTCATTTTATAGCACAGTGTGTTCTAGGAATTCCACTTCATCAGTACAACAGACCTTCTCTAATGCCTTCCTATTTTCCCCATTTGCTGCTGTCACAGGCAGCGCCACACAGTCCTGCGGCAGGCAATTATAATTCACTTCTCTCCAAGGCTCTGCTCTCCCCCTTTTGCAAGGGACCACAAGGCATCAGCTGCCATATTAAATAGACGCTAATGGCACCAAGTGTGAGCAGCCAGAGCCGTGGTTGTGATGGTATGTTTAAGATTTAATCCCTTTGAGGAACTGAACCGGGAGTTCAGAGGTGGTTTCACTGAGGTTTATAAGAAATTTGGCTAAGATTATACTTGATGGATTTTCAAGTAATGAAAGGTATTTGTATTTAAAGTGAATATATTAATAAAATTTTCCGAACACAGTCCCCAAAAAATAGATCTGATACAAAGTTATGTAACATGTTATTCAGTTATATAGTGTGATTTTCTAATAATAATACATTATATGTGCATATGTGCTGTATGTACTCATTTTTCCTCTATAGCTTTCAAAGCAGTTTGCTGTTTTCTAAATGGAGCAGTGTCCTTTGATGACTCACAGGGACTCTGGGGAATGAGCGAATGCTCCCTAGAGCAGGGCCAACTCCTCCTGGGCCCTTGTCTGTGCAAGGAGATGCTTTTCTCCTGGAGACAGGATCGCCATCATTAGTAACATCCCTACACCGAATCCATAAAAAATTTTACTCTTTAAAATTTTCCAGCACAGTTTGGCAATGGTGGAATGAAAATGTATTCATTTTTGTCACATCTGGCAACACTTTGGCATCACTTATGAAATTATTTGCTATTGAATTTGTAAAAGTGCCCCATTAGTAACAGTTCCTGCAAGTGTAAATTGTAAATGTAGATAAGCTTTCCCATTGCTGTCTGCTCACCAAAATAGATAGGTTTTGAACTTTCCTGCCAGTAGAAAGGATGTGGCCTGATGCTCCGTTTAAGACGGTGGCTATCTCACCTTCATACTGCTGGGGCTACTGAACTAAATTGCTCCATGGCGTCCAGCAGCTATGCTGAGGGATGGGGAACATCCCTCTAATGAACCCGGGATATTTCATTTATTACCAACTCATTAATTGACCCAGAGAGTGGCCAAGTAATTAGTGTAAAGTTTTGCAGAGATTTTTTTTTTCCTTGAGACACAGTCTTGCTCTGTCACCTAGGCTAGAGTGCAGTGGCACCATCTTGGCTCACTGCAACCTCCGTCTCTCAGGTTCAAGCGATTCTCCTGCCTCAGCCTCCTGAGTAGCTGGGATTATAGGGGCGTGCCACCACACCCGGTGTGTATTTTTAGTAGAGATGGGGTTTCACCATGTTGGTCAGGCTGGTCTTGAAATCCTGACCTTGTGAACCACCTGCCTTGGACTTCCCAAGTGCTGAGATTACAGGCGTGAGCCACCATGCCCCAGCCCCTGCAGAGATTTTTTTTTATGTATACCATCTCATTTCATTCCCATAGTCCTCTATGGCACCTACTTTTACCCTGGCTTGGAAAAATAGAACATTCTCCTCTTGATTAAAAAGCCAGTCTGTGTAAAGTTATGTGTTTTATCACTTTGCCTAAATATTGTTCTTTGTAATTTTCAACTTAACAGACTAAAACATATTGAAAAAAATGGTTGGCTACAAAATCCTTTTTTAAAAGAAATGTGTACATCAAAGGAAGCCTTAGGCCATAAATATTGTTATTTTATACATTCAAAGACCTTTTAAAGAGCAAGAACAAGCCTGTAGGTCACCTTGCAGTGCTCTCCAGGTTAATCAGTGATTCTTTGGTGTCAGTGACATTTAGTGGGTGGTGATTGGCATGCCTGTATTTTTCTTTGTCACCATTTCTTCAGATTAATGTAGAAAACTTCAGTCAGAATCTACAGACAAGATCCTGTGACTGGCTCTCAGGAGAATCCTTGTGGCAAACATCTGGCAGATATGTTTTTAAGTCCTACGCTAGCTGTCAGAAAGTTGATGGCTCCTGATATGTTACGTTGTCAGTGCAGACACACTAATTCTTTATTGGGGTTACTGGTGTTGTTGTAGCACATCTGTGTTTAATTGCAGACAGAAAGCTGAAAGAGAAAGCTTGTTGTGATTACAATCTCTGAGATACCTATTATATCTGAACTTAACAATCAGGCCAAAACTTAGTAGTGGGTGGGAGGGAAAAGACGTCTGCAAATGAAACTATGTGCATGAGAGAAGAGACTGCCTGTCACTGATTACCTGCAGAGAAGCCAGTGCCTGGGTTCACATTCACCACTCTCTAGCTGTGTGACCTCAGGCAAGCTCCTTAACCTCTTTGGGCCTCAGTTTCCTCCTCTGTAAAATGGAATAGTAATAGTATCTCCCTTGTAGGGTTGCTGTGACAATTCAATGAGTCATTATGTATACATTGCTTTCAGTGTCCATTGCATCATAAGCACTAGATAAGTGTTTCTATTTTTACATTTTCCCCCAAATCTTCTGCTTATGTAAAGGTAAATTTTCTGCTGACAGAGGATGAGCTGCAAAGAGAGAGAGTGTGTGTGTGTGTGTGTGCACGCGCGCGTGCACGCACCATAGCTAGAGACCATTATGTAGGATTCATTCTACACTTTAATTGTAACATGGGCAAATTTGGCTTTTGTTGCCTACCTTATCCATTTTGACACCTCCCCTGCTCTCAAAGCCCCTGCGTGTCACTCCCTTCCTCCACTTTCCTCTTCAGATGATTTCACCCGTGTTCTATTTGGTCATGACCAATACCTGTACCTCATCTAAGTGACGTTTTATGAATTCCATAAAGCCACTCAACTTTGATGCTCCCAAGAACAGAGACTATTCCCTGATGATCCTGGTGTGCGGTGTTACTTGTTAAATGTCCTAACGGATGCCAGTGTTTGAAAATGGTGCTGATCGATGACCTCTTTCGACAATGTTAGATTCCTTCCTTCAGGGTGAGAACCTTAGGTATGAGGCTGGGTTGGGGGACTGGGTTTCCCGAGACAAACCTGATCTCCAGGGTTGAAGCCTGGGCATCTATGAGTCAGTGCCCATCAGGTGATTGTGATGATCCATCAATATTGGGAGCCTCTGATTTAATTAAGCTTTCTGAGAAGAATGTTCTTTATGTATAAGATTATTAGAAAGCCAAACTTTTCTCTCAAAGTTTTCGTGCAGATCAAATGATGCCCTGTTTTTACAAAGCCTGAACTCCCCGTAAACCTAAGGTGCCGTAATTACTGTTATTACTGCAGAGCACCTGGGTGCTGTGGAAGGTCCTCAGACTACGGGGTGCAGAGATGTCCGCTGGGCACATGCTGACAGATCCTCCAAAAAATGGTAATTAAAGAAGATTTGACCAACATTTCTGGGAAAATCATCTCTTTTGTCTTCTCATTGGTTCAGTAAGCCAGTTAAAGGCAAAGTTTCCAGCCCTCAAAGCCCGCTATGGGATTCCTGTATCATTAGATATTGTTAACATTAGCACTTTTGCAGTATTATTTCACAGACATGGTTTCAATGTCATGAACCAAAAGGTTCGGAGAAATGGTGTCAGATAACCTTAGAGAGGATCATTTTCTTGGTAATCTCTCCTTTCTAAAATAATCCAGACATTGCTAACAATGTGAAATTTGTGACTAACCTTCAGTAGATATGTTGATTTTGCTTTTAAAATAAAAACCAAGGAGACTTAGAAGTAGTCATAGGAGGAAATACTATGGAAATTAATGACCTAAAATAATCACTGGATATGTATAACACTTGTATTTTAAAATGACAATGATTATGATTTAAAGTGCCTCTAAAAAAAATAAACTCCTTAACCATCAGTCCCTTTCCACTCAAACCCTAAAGTAATGCAGTTTCATATTTTCTGCTTGTATGAGGTTAGGATCCATCATTGACTTAAACATGATCTTAAAATAGTCATTTAGAAGGCCCAGGAGCAATGCAACCAGTATTTCTGGGTCACAGCTAATTAAATGGAATGTGTGCTGTGACCAACCGTACAGGTAGCACTTTGGCAAAGAGGTGTTTGTAAAAGTGCATAAGTATTGTTTGAGCATTCTGATTATTGTTTGTTTACTACTAAATGCTCTGAAAAGTGTTATAATTTGTACATAGTATGAATGATTTGGGGGAAAACTCCCTTGTGAATTTTGTATAAAGCGTGTACTGCATTCCTGTTGTCACCAGAAAAGTACTGATATGGCACATTCTGTTAACAGTAATTGGATATGTTTGCCTCATTAGAAGAGAAGACGGTAATTTCCCACTTATTATAAATAAATTTTTTTTTCATGTCTGTTGTTTCCACCTCTGTTTATATTTTGTTTCTCTGGGCAATATTGGTGGAGATGAAAAGAAAATTAGCCTCTAACCTGCAGCCAGAAGACAGACAACCATGGGTCCCTGATTTCGGCTTGAGCTACCTCCATACCAGCTTCCCATTCTTGTTTCCCCTTCCAAATCCATGAGGGCTTTATGGTAGTCTGGTCTTTTCCAGGAGATAAACATGTCAAGATCCTCCTGCTTTTAATCTCTCCTCTCCAGCCTTCAGTGCTTCTGTTCTGGTGCTGAGCTCTCCATACACTAGGGGAGGGTAGAGAACAGGGGTAATTATTCCGTTATGAATGCTTACTCACCTCTCAGACTCCAAGAGAAATTTTCATTTCTAGATTCAGGGCCTCAAATGTCAGACGCTTATAAAGACTTGTAAAGTACCCTTTTAGTAGGTCCCTGGTTATATTAAGGGAGTTTAGCATGTGATGTTTTTTCCATCTAGTTTTTAGAGACATCTAAGAGATGATTTATCAGGTCCATTTTGTTGTTTGCTTATAATGATTTTTATTTTTTGTTGATTCATCAGAGAGCCTGAAAAGTGCTTATTTGGTATTTCCGTCAGCTAGCACTGAGAACCTTTAAATCAATGGTTTAGAGTACTCTATCTACAAGATCATGCTTTACTTATTGTATACTTCTTTCTAGAAGTAGAAATTGCAGACAGAGAACGCCAGGCCTGTCCTATTATTCCTTTAGTTAAGGCACCATTCATTTAAGCATAGAGTTTAACATGGTATTGGATAATGGCACTGGATAAAACCCTTTTGCAGAACAGAATTATGCAAAGCAATACTGTTTTAAGGTGAACTGAAGCCATCCAGGCAGAGAGAATGAGGTTGTCTTCTTATCTCTTCTGTTGACTTGGTCTAATCTGTGGGCAGTTGTTCCTTGGCCCCAATTTTCTCATTGGAAAGTGGATTTTTGGAAACACATCTTGAAACTCTTCAGCCGAAGAAGCTGTATTAATGAAAAATGTATTATTTAAGCACAACAATAACTTTTCCATGGTGTGCAGCATTTATACACTGTAAGTAGAGAAAAGCCTTAAAAGTAACACAAATACCAAGAAGCCTGTTTTATAATTCCTGACTCCCAGAAACCCTAAGATGTATTTGCAACCCATAGTCACCCTTGAGAACCCAAGCAGGACCTTGGAACTTCACTCCATATACCACTCCAAAGCAAGTTTTCTGCTCCAGTGTGATGAGAAATATGATGTTCACTGAAATGCACCATGAGTCTGGAGAACTACTGTTCAGCCACCTTGGGCATGGCTTCTAAACGTGCAGTATTGAGAGTGTGACAGTCTTCTCTGGAAGCAAGAACTGAGGTCCATAAATCAAATCTCAAGTCAAGAGATGAAAGCTGTCAAGGAAGGAGAAGGCATTATAGCTGCCTGTAGTGTCCAGCTGTATTGATACCACAGAGCTTTGGAGCCAGTTCAAGACCAGTCAACCCCAAACTAAGAAATTAAGTTTCAAGGTTGCCAGACATCCCAGTTTGCAGATGTAAATTTAAGTGATAGGGTAGGTGGTCTTCAAAATAACCACGGTAGCCAGGGGGCCAGAGTCCCCAGCACAAATATGAGGCCAGGGATAAGGTTCAGCACTTTTGGAGATAGCATTAATTTGTAGACCTTAAAAGCACTTTAGTTCCTCTCAATGAGTAGCTTACATATTGCAAGAATCTGAGTATAATATACCTTAATTAATAGTGCTGATCATGTTTCTTCCTTATTTGCAGAATGCTTTACATTCACGGGTGTTGACTCGGGGTCATTTGGCTTTTTAAAATTATTATTATTAGATACATAGCAGTTTACATCATTGGATTTTATCCTCTGGTTTAGATCCAAAGCCATTATTAGCCAGTCTTAATGCTTGCTTGTTAGTAATACTGTTACGAAATAAAAGCTTCTGTTATAGAAGCTTCCTTAATAGATAAAACAAAGGCCTCCTGTTAATCAGTACATTACCTAGAGAATATTAAAGAAATAGTTTAAAAAATGAGGGAAATATGATGAACGCTTTTAAAATATTGCCCTTTGCACCTTAAGAATGTGTCACAACCACTTATTTTTTACAATACACGTCTCAAATTTCCTGGCTTTTCAGATTCTTCGGAGTTAATGTCCTATGTTTGAATCTTGAAAAATAAACATACAAATGTAAGATGAATACATTCAGAGGGTTTAGTGCATGCTTTGGCTAGCAGTCCAATGAAGATGACCTGGAAGGATCAAAGCAAAGATTTCTATAAAATTGAATATGAGATTTTTTAAGCAACATCGATGCCGCACCTCTTCAGGACACTTGTACGCATGCCCACAGTACTACCTATCATTTCTTTGATGCCACTAGAATAAAAAAGATAAATTCTTTTAAGGTTAATAGTTTTTTAAAAATCATTTTAAAGTCCTTTTAGAGTAGCAGGAAAAAGTGACTCAAAGGCTAACAGCAAACAGAATGACTTAATGGAAATCAGGCAATAAGCCTAAGGGAAAAAACAGGTTTGGAACCTAAAATAAATTCAGTATGTAACACCTTTCCATTTTGTTCCCTTTCCTTTCTGTTTTTCATGAGAATCTATATTTATGGAAAAGTCAGTTGATTGCTTATCAGGCTGAAGCTTGTGTTTGCTCAGACTAGCAATAAGAGCAATAAAAAGAGGTGGGAATGGTTAAAGTGAGAGGAGGCAGAATCAGGGAAAATGGGTGGGCTCAGTATAGTTTGCAGGCTCTGAGTTTTGGAGGCTCTGTAATTCTCTCTCATGCTGTTACGTTTACTGGAGTGGAGTTAGTATTAGGATCTGTAATGAGTGTGGGGGCTTTCCAGGTGGTGGTCTACTGGGTGCACAAAAGAGCCCTCAGTAGCTACCTAGTTACATCCCTATGGTCAGATCGACAAGTAATCTAAAGCCTTGCTCCTGAACCAGTAGCATGAGCATCACCCAAAAGCTTATTAGAAATGTAGATGCTCAGGCCTCATGCCAGAGTGCCTGAATATGCATCTGCATTTTAACAAGATCTTCAGGTGATTGGCATACACATTCATATTAGAGAAGCATTGGTTTAAGGAACACATGGACACAGGATGTGAGGACACATAGAGTGTGGGTTGCAGTAGTAGGGTTATCATAGGAAAAGAAGGAGCAGACTATTTCTAGCTAGTGCGCTAACGCATTGTGGGCATGTAAAGTTGTTTGTTAGTAGTTTATCTTTCAAGTTGTAAAGCAATCTGAGTGTCTCAGGGAAGTCATTACATGGACCTTTAGGAGCCTATGACTCTGAGCTTGTGACTCTGTGTCATAGAGAGCCAGTACCTGCCTAAGAGCCCCAAGGCCATGTGGGCAAATGGAGCTGAGATAAGAAAGCTGAATGATATGAAAAGCATCCTAATCTCAGTGGCCTTTGGGATTATGGTTATGATCAGGTTTTACAGCTTTGACCCTGGTAAACAAAGATTCTGCTCTTGGTTTTCAACACATACTTATTATTGAAATGATTTAGTGATATATAGAAGCATCTTGTTTCCAAAATGCTTAATAGCCCTTTAAGAAGCAACTTAGCCTCCTGAGATAGCTCTACTCTGACTTAAAAGTCAAGCTCTACCCTTGATTTTAAAAGGCAAATGAGGACTTCTGCAATTAACCCTGCCCAGTTATGATGAACAGCAAAACTAGGTAGGGCCATGAAGATGGCTGAATAAAGAGATGCCTGTCTTCAGAGCAAGTCATCACCTCATTTAAATGGCGTCCCTGGGTCTTCATCCAAAGACTAGATCAGTTCTTGTCTCCCCTTTCCCATTTGTGGCTGCCATTTTCCGGAGCAGCCCTGCCCACTAGGTGGTATGTAAATAAACTACTTTCCCCTGTATAGTTTCCTCTATCAGTGGAGGGTGAGGTTGCAGATAAATCCTCTGCCACTTCACCTTTTATCCCAAAGTCTAAAGGCAATAAACACTGAGTTAGAGAAACATTGACTAGAAATGGTGATATCATAGTAATCACAAATCTGTTCTTGTCCTTGCAACTTTTTTATATAATGATCTCAGTCGGCCAGGTGCAATGGCTCATGCCTGTAATCCCAGCACTTTGGGAGGCTGAGGCGGGAGGGTCACTTGAGCCCGAGAGCTTGAGACCAGCCTGGGTAACGTAGTGAGACCACCATCTCTATAAAAAATTCTTTTAAAAAAAAATTTAGCTGGGCATGGTGGCACATGCCTATAGTCTCAGCTACTTGGGAGGCTGAGGTGGGAGGATTGCTTGAGCCCAGGAGGTCAAGGCTGCAGTGAACCATGATCATGACACTACACTTAAGCCTAGGTGACAGAATGAGACCATGTCTCAAAGGAAAAAAAAAAAGACCTCATCCCTGTGTGGCAGACGGGAGATGTCAGGAGATTGCAAACTGCATCCATGCTCTGGACCCTGAATCCAAGCAGCACTTCATCCACCAGCCTTAGGAAAGAGGATCAGAAAGGAAATTTCTCAGTGATCCCAAAAACTAACTTTGACAAGGAAGGGCCACCCATAGTGGAAGTGGGTGGAAGTACTCAGGTTATTTCTTGGAAACATTAGGGGTCAAAGAGAATTGTTTTTTCCTATTTCTACCAGAGTGCATTTAATCTGCATGAGTAATACCGCAGAGAACATTTACTGTCATATAAGCAAAGACCTTCCAAATGTATTTTAAGAGCAGCTCAGAAGACTAAAGAATTTAATAAAGTAGACAAGAGAGAGCCTGCAAAGTCTACTATAAAAGTAAAACGTGCTAGTTTTGGCAACCACATTGGAGACTTGGTCAGGAGCATTGAGGCTTGACCACATTATTGAAACACATCTGCTTGCCTTATCATATTGTCTGATTTACTTTTCTTTTCCTTCGGCCAGCACAAACTTGTTATGGCATATGGAAGTGGTATTTCTGCTACCTAATCTGTGTTAAAACAGCCTGGAAGGGCCATGCAGCTAGTTGGATTGTAAACCTTTGGAGAAGATTAAACAGTCATCATGTATTAATCAGTCTTGACCACTCTGTGAATTAAAAGATGAAATTCTTGGCCTATTTTAAAACATAACAGGTCTAGATGTTAGACATAAGCTTAGTTTTTATATTAGTCAGTATTTTTATGTAGCCAGTTACATTTCCAGAGTAATGAGAATTATTCTAAGAAAAAAAAGTATTTTCAGTGGAAACTAAACAAGAGAAAAATGGAAGTTTAACAGTGAAAGTGAACATAGAAAATGTGAAAATGCGAGCATAGAGAGGTTTGAAGTGAGAGGGAACCTTTTCTGAGTTGCTTTGCTCACATGCTAGGTAGGAATGAGCAGGGGAAGAGGTTTTACTGGACCAGAGCACCTTGTAAGAGTTTTCCAAAAACATTAAGTAAAATTTAGTTAGTTGTGAAATAGAAAGGTAGCTTTTCTATGTGTCATAAGTAAAATTTTTATGCCTCCAAAGAAACAGCACTTGAAGATAAATCCTCTCAGCAAGGCAACTTACTTCCATAGAAGGTGCAGCTTACAGATGGAGCAATGGTGGCCACCCTCTTGGACAAGAGGGGAAGGGTTACTTATGCCTGATGGGGTCGTTCCTACTGCTGTGTCGTTCCCCTATTGGCTAGGATTAGACTGCACAACATAGACTAACCCCAATTGGCTATTTTAAAGAGAGCAGGGGTCGGAGCTGGAGTGGCAGGGTGGGTGTTTTGGCTGGAAGGATGGTTACGGGAGGGTCAGAGCAGGTAGCCAAGGGAGACTAGGTCATAGAAGGTGACTGGAGCAGGTGACCAGGATGAGTCAGGATGGAGCCAGGGGCCAAGGGAACAGATGTGAACTACTGATTAGAACCAGTGGAGAAGGTTGTTAACTGGAATTCCAAGGAAGTTAAACTTTAAAATAGAGAAGAGAGCTGAATATACTGACATACTGATTCTTTGAAGAGAAACTTGGGGTTCACTATAACATGTCTTCAAGGAATCTGGTTATAGTCATAACATAGAAAAACCAATTATCCCTCCTATAGTTGTTGAAAGATAAAATGACACCATCTTGAAAGAGAAAAGCTACTATATTCTGAGCTTAGGCGAAAAAAAAATCTTCAACTTTATGATATGCTATTTGGGTTTTGTGAGTATTCAAATATACCTACATTTACAGAATGTCACTGTTGCAAATAGAAAATAATGATGTTATCTTCAAAATGACAAATTAAGTCAGAGAAAGGGTTCAAGTGCTGTTGAAGTAGCAGCCTCTGGAATTAAAGGAAATGATTGCCAGGCCAGGGAAGTGAAGCAAACAGAATAGTCCTTAACAGAAGAGAGCTACTGCCCTCAGTTCCTTACGCACTGTGCCATTCAGCTCAGGCATTTACTGTTTCTCTAAGAGTGAAGCAGAAACCAGCTTGACTCAGGGTGTAAGATGATGGTAACCCTCACAGGTTTTGCACTGCTCCACTTTCTGCAGATAGTCAAACTTCACCCTCAAAGGAATCCAAATTCTCTTAGAATCCCAGCAGCGTGTGCTATTTGACTTTTTGGGTTTTTAAATTTCTTTTTAAGTTTCTTTGATGGAGTAGATGTATGGACCCAGGTTGCTTCTAAATTCTCTGCAGTCTAAAGTAAATGAGAGAGAAGAAAACAAATGTTCTCTGGACCCAGTTAATGAAAGATAAAGGGACAGTGAGGGTCCTTTAAAAAAGGCTATTAAAAATGATATATGCCTGTAAAAGTTTGGAGAAGGGATCTCATGGGAAGAAATAAAGTGCAATAGAGCAATGAAGAGGGAAAAGGTAATGCTGAATGTCCTTTAAAAGATACTTTATTTTTCAAAGCAGTGTCCAGAATTCGGAATATAAACACCACAACATTGATCAGTTGTGGTAACAGACTTTGGTGCACAGTTCCCAGACTGACACATGATTTGGTTAACAGGTAACAGCTGTAAAAGATGTAAGAAATTATCTCAGACTCCGTATGCAAAGTCTTCAAAAAATTCTACAGCAATTTCTGTATCTCAAATGAAGAAGACATACAAAGAGACTCAATGCCTGATGGTTCCCCAAGCTACTGTCCCAGCAGCCAGGGCACAGTCCTCAGATAACATGGAGAAGAAAATGAATGGGCAACTACCAATGCATTTGCCAAGATATGACATGTGCTTCTGAACATGAGACTTCTTAACTGGGTAAATAAAGCATCTTAAAGAACTTATGTTGTTTTTCTGCCCTAGGTGCCCATTCATGTGTAAAATGTTATCGAGTTCGCGCTATTTTTTGTTTATTTGTTTATTTTGATGGAGTCCTGCTCTCTTGCCCACGCTCGAGTGCAGTAGTGCAATCTCAGCTCACTGCAACCTCCGCCTCCCGGGTTCAAGTGATTCTGCTGCCTTAACCTCCTGAATAGCTGGAATTACAGGCGCCTGCCACCGCACCCAGCTAATTTTTGTGTTTTTAGTAGAGACGGGGTTTAACCATGTTGTTCAGGCTGATCTGGAGCTCTTGACCTCAGGTGATCCACCCGCTTTGGCCTCCCAAAGTGCCATGATTATAGGCTTGAGCAACTGTGCCTGGCCCGCTTTATTAATTAGTGTTTAAACTTGAAATGACAATAATGTGAACTTAGTACTGACAGAATGAACTTGTGTAGGTGACCTCTTAGTGTAGGAACACGCACAGTGTTTAACATTTCATTATGTCATGTTAGTATGTGGTTGCTTCCTTTTTATGAACATTGCTTTCAAGAGTGATTGAATGTTAGTAAACATGAAAAAAATAAATAAGAATTTTAGTGATTCTTAACCCCTTTACCCCCAGGATTTCTGAAAACTGACACAGTAGGTTTAGATAAAGATGTGTGGTGTTAATTTGCATCTGCCGTATTTTGAATCTAGAATGCACTGGACACGTTGATCGTCACCAGTTAGCATTCTGTGTAGCCAGGCCAGCTTGTGATTCAGCTGCTGTGTTCACCCTGCACCCCCACACCATTCACCGCTGAGCCACATGAATGGTATCAAGCTTTGCAGCCTGAAAAAGACATGATCTAGGTTTGACTCCTGTAGTTTCTTCCAAATAGTATCAAGTGGGGTAGAACAATATCCCTTGTAAGTAATTTATGGTGTCCTCTTAATATTATCATGATTGTGAATTCTGTTGTCTTGAGATGAATGGAGAACTTTGACATCAGTTCAGTGTTGCTAATGGAAAATATTATTTACACAAGACTTTTTCCTGCCTGCATTCAGCCATGTAGAAATATACTATCATCTTAAGTGCCAAAAGATGCTGATCTGAAGTAGAAGTTGTTGGCAGGTATTGGTGCCAGTCAGATGAGAATAAACTGCCAAAGAAGACACTGGAGTGAAAAAAGATAGTTTGGGCCAAATTTTTTTCCCTCTCTGTCTCACTTTTGAAATTAGGTATCTAACATGCGTGTACACAACATCAGTCTATAAGGAAATATGAGGGATGCTTGATAATAGGCAAACAGGGACACGTGGGGCCAAACTCTGTCCCCAGCCCCTATCTTGCCATATTATGTTTCTAGTAGGGATTAAAGTGACATGTGGAAATGATGGGGGGATTCATTTCTTCTAGACTTCACAGTATGAAAGAAGTCAGGCCTTCCCAGGAGGAAAAGCCAGAAACTGAAGCTATAGCCAAAAATCAGGGAATCTTTTGTGAACACTTAAAGCAAGAGTTTATCCAGGGATAGAGACCGCCAAATGGTGGAAGCCACATGCAGGCAGGGGACAGAAAACAGCCCCCATGCTGCGCAAGCATAAGTTTGTACTGATGACAGAGCCTAGTTTGGTTTGCATTTACCATAATTTTTACTCACCTACTTTTAAAATGGTATTTGAAGTGATTGTAAATCAAAGGCATGATAATGGATACTTTTCCCAATAAAAAAAAAAATATGTGTGTGTGTGTATCTTAACCGTTACCATAACTACATGCCTTGAAAATAATGAGTGTTTGAATCCTATCTCATTTTTTGGAAAAAATACCAGACTGAGCATCTAAAGATCAGTCTTTTACATAACCAACCAGTGGAAGAAAAGGGGTTTTGTAAAAATTATGCAGTTTGACACAAGAAAATAAGATAAAAAGAACTTGCAATCAAGGGAAAACTAACAGAAAATAGTGAGATGAGAAAATTCTCAAGAATACTTAATAAGCTAAAAATGTATTTTAATCAGACAAAAGCAATATAATGCATTCTATATCTAGTATCAGTTTAAGATACACAGGGAAGAACAATTGGCATGACTCATGCCTTAAATAATTAAAATTTTATATAAAAACCAAGAGGTTAACAAAAAGTTCAGGCCAGAAGTAAAATAATAATTAAATGTAAAGTATCTGAACTACAAATACCTTGAAAATTAATTTCCACCACTGATGGAAATGGTGTTAACCATTCTAGTGGTGAAGATCAAGTTGTTGAAGGAATTCCATCAGTTATTATATATATTTTAGTGTGATTGGAAGGGAACTACGGGGGTACAAATTAAAGAAAGGCCACACACACACACACACACACAGAATTATTAAAATGTATTGCACTGAAGGACAAGTTAACCATAGTAGAATCTAGGGAGCCATTTCTCAGGAGTACAACCTAAGAAGCAGGATGGAAGCTCTGCACACTGTCCAGTGCAGCTGCAGGGGCAAGAGGATTCTTACAAGTCATGACTATCAATGATTTGTTTTGTTCTCAGATTGCAAAACAGGGAAAACGCTCTCATAGCATGTCAGATTATGTGCATACTCAATAGTCTACAGATCTTTAACAACCTTAGAATTAGGAATATGTGACATATACTTTAGAAGGAAAGCTACGAAAACAAAAATTACAAAATCAACCCAGGATTGCCTCCAGTTTTAGGAGGCAGGACCACCATATAAAGCTTGCCCAGATTGTCATAGCTAAAACCCTGTTGAGAAAAGCTGTCTAGGGCCAAAGAAATAAATACTACCTAGGCTTGAATTCTAACACGACCGTTTTGGGGATGTTGGGTTGTGGTACGTAAGAATAGGGTGTAGATGTCTAAAATTATCTTATATATAATGTGGAAAAATTTGCTTGATTGCAGACACAATTAAAAAGATTTCTTAGTTGCTATGAATTACTTCCAGTGAAAAATATGCCAACTCCAAGACTGTATTAACAAAAAAAGAATATTGGTTTAACAAACAAACAAAGGCAAAGAAGGAAAAGAAAACTCTGGAAAATACATAGGAAACAGCATAGTAATAGGGTGCCCCTGTTGTGGAATAGGCCGGGTGTATTGTAGGGTGAAAGGTCCAACATGATGATGGTGATGGTGACAAGGTGATGGTGACAAGGTGATGGTCAAGCAGGACTTTAGCTTTGTCTAAAATGTTTATTTATTTTACCATGAGAAGGTTGTCATGGACTATTTATATAATTACGTAAGTACAAGAAGAGTAGCTACTAAGAAGTACATTTTAACAGATACATAATGAGTTTAAGGACAGATTTTAAAAATGACAAACTTTTGTTGAAGGCAAAAACATGTCTAATTGAAATTCTGTTCCTCTGAACAGAGCTATCGTCAGGACACATGTAAAATAATAGTGCTAGAAGTATCTTAGAAAATATGGACCTGAAAATAATTCATTATCCCAACAGACCGAGGTGCCTCCACCTGTGAGTTTGACATCTCCGGACAGAAAGTGGCATTGTGTCTTGGCGATCCAAGTTGAGGACATCAAAAAAAAAAAAAAAAAAGAAAATGAAATGAAATATTCAGAATAAATTGTTTTAAGGAAGACAAAATGCTTTTAAAGAATCAACAAATACCTGTCATCGCAAAAAAAACTCAAACCAATGAGCCCATATAGATGGCTAGGAGGCATAATATTCATGTGTAAAGTATTTGGTCCAAGTTTTTAAGAGCAGATGAATGTTTGTGCAACCTGTCTATATTAATTTCCCATATGCTTACTCATATACCTTTGTGGTTATTTTCTGTGTATTTCCTGTTACTTTTCTCTCTTTTTTTCTAAATGTATTGAAATTTCTGAGAAGGTGAAAATACCACATTTTGGCTACTCCTAATGGCAATAAGGATAGTCACCAACGTTTATTTAATGTTAGCTCTTTGTTCACTTAATCTTTGTGGCAACTCTAAAGGCACAAGTTACTTTATCCCCATTTTGGGATTAAGTCAGTTGAAATTCTGAAGAGTAAAGGAATTTTTCTCTAGGTCATGCAACTGGAAACCCTAGACTTGAACACCTAGCACTGACATATGTTAGGGGTTCAAGTCCAGGTTAGACTGATGCTGGAACCCCTGACCACATCTCCACAGACCCCTCAACATTGCTTCACATGCAGAGCAGGAAGCACCAGGACATCCTTCCTAAGCCATGCTAAGCACTTGATTTGATGAAGTATCCATGTGTCTTTGAGGAGGTCATTTAACTTCTCTGGAAGAACAGCTTCTCTGCAAACTAAGGTACACATCCCTCCTAGTTCACACATCCCTCCTAGTTCTAACTTTTCTGTGATTACATTTTCTTTTACTGCCCTATTCTTAAGAGATGTATTTATTGTGAATACATGCTGCTGTTTCCCTGTTGATGGGTCCCTATGTGTGCATGCATCTGTGCATGTGTGTGTAATTGTTGCAAATACTTACCTTCTAACTGCTATTGGAGCTGCTTCTGGCTAAGCAGGTGTTCCAGATACCAGGCTGCTCTTATTATGGACTTAGTTTTAAGGAACGCCCATTCTTTTTTTCACATATGCTAATACAATGTCCATCTTTCCTCTCCTAATAGCCCATGAGTCTTGAACTTGGAGTCAGCAAAGTGCTGCCTTTGTAAAGCACAAAAGAACACCAGTTTTGCTTTTTTTTTTTTTAAGAAATCACACGAGGCCTGAATAAAAAGCTTTTCGACCATTCAGAGGCTGCTCTCATTGTGCAGTTGTTCCTTGACTGCTGAGAACATCTCCCGCGGACAATGCAGTACCTGAAGGGAACACGGCACATGGAGCTATTCAGGAGTTGCAGGACCTGGGATTGTTGCCAGTGTCCTCTGTGGCAGATTGGGGCCCCTTTTTCTTGGTCAGACCCTGAGAAGCATATTGCAGTTTGTGGCAGTTGTTTTTTGTTGTTTGCCTGCCAGCATTAGTTTCACAATTTTATTGCAATGATGCCTTCCCAACATGCTGGCACTTAGAGGATCTTTTCTTTCCTGTTTTGGTCCCACCTCCGTGCAATGTACAGTGAGACTTTGATTGGTCATAGTCCACTCACAATTAGCAATGCATTACTGTGTGGACTGAGTTCCCATGACTCTGGCTCCGGAGGACAGTGTCTCTTTCTTCACCAAGCTGATGGTAAATATCTGGTCAGCCTCATCTATTTAAAACCAGCCAAGCAGGAATCCTAGTGCTGGAGAGAGGATTCTTTTGTTTGTATGTAAACAATGGACCCAGCTCTTCCCAACTAAAATTAAATTCTAATCACTCTTAAAATAATACCAGAAGGCTAATCCAATTCCAACAGGGGGTGGGAATGGGGTTGAGGGTGGGGAGGGGGTCGTTTGATAAAGGCAGATTTACTGATGCTAGCTGCTGCTTCACCTCTATGCCCAACATCTGTTTTCACAACTGATGATTCTAAGAACTTCCTATGTAAAGGAAATTATTATGTTACCTGCAGGTAGAAAGAGCTGGGTGAACTAAAAGCCATATGGGCATCTTTATCTAAAACCATTTCCTTTTGGATCAGTCAATAGGATTGAGTTGATTGAGTTATCTAGGGGTTGGTATTTAATTTTTTAAGCATTTTAAAAAATGCCTATAAACTAAAAGACTATGCCAAATAACCAGCATGTCTTCTTGATTTAGAATGGTATAGAAGACTTCTGCTTTAAGTAGTCTCAGTATATGAAAATCTGATTGTTGAAAAATCAAGAGAGTAGGTGTAATCTGTTTTACAAAATCATTTATAGGAGCAGTCTCTGAAGCAGAAGTTCCACACCTGCAGTTATAACATGACCTATTTAATAGCTGGACATTTGTTGAAAGGTGCTGCAGCTTTCAACATCCCCCTCAGTTCGGTCTTAGCTCTGTTTTTCAAGATGTGTCAGGACCTCATGGAATTAGAAGGACGTCAGTGTAAATGGTGATTCTTTATGGGTCCCCTTGAACCTCAGCTGATAGCATAGGTAGTTAGGATAACCGTGATACTACCTTGATCACAGTTTCTAATCATTCAAAATCCAAAGATCACATGCTTCGTAGAAACTCCTGGTGCTTACTCATACATGCTTACAGCAACCTCATGCCACCATGCATTTTGCTCATCACTGCAATTGCTATTTCTCTCCACCCACATCCTTTCTGTCCTCTTCCCCTAACTGGAAGCAAACACAACTTTGCGTTGTGCAGGACTTGCAGTCCTGCGTCCCACTTTCTGCCCAGCTTCCCTGTTTCCCTGGCAGGTCGGTGACATTATTAGTTGGTCTAACTTTGGCCTCCCCATCTGGGTAAAACTCCCCCCACCATCACTCAACTTCCTTCTCCTTCCAGGCTTTGGTGCTGCTTATTCCTCTCATTGAACTAGCGGCAGTCCATTGCCAGGCTGCCCTCCTACCTTCCTTCAGGCCACTACTCCCCACACAGTGTTCACGTATCTCCTGCAGAAGGTTATACATTTGTATTATGCTAAATGCTTTTCTCCCCCAGGCTGAGAGGCCTGATTTATGTATATGCAAGGATGAGTGAGCATCCCTTCTGACATTTCAAATACTACAAAACCTAAAATTTGAATTTCTTCAGTTACTCTTTCTTGAGTTACTTGTCTGATCAGATTTCTGTAGTCTTTCTAGACAGCCCTTCTAGAGAAGAGTATAGTCTTCATCTGTTCATTCATTCATTCAGTAATAATGTGCCCGTTACTGGACTAAACAGTGGGTGTCCAGTGGTGAACAAGAAGGACATGATCCGAGGACTCAGGGAACTCATAGCCTAGCGGGGACAAAAGATCATCCATCCAGGAAACATACAAGCTCTTTTCCACTACAGCTTACGGTCACTAGCATGAAAGGCGCATTAAAAAGAGTGGTGTGCTGAGGCAGGGCTGTCAGGAACCAACCACATCGATGATGGTTTGGTCAAAGAAGCTCTGTCCTAGGTGGTAACATTTAAGCTAAGACCTGAAGGTGGAGAAGCCAGCCAGGAGCAGTGAGGGGAAGACTTCATTGGGTAGAAGGAGCAGAGGGTGCTCTAGGGTATTTGAGGACTCAAAAGACTGGCTGGAATGTGGTGGAGAAGGAGGCATGAGATCTCCGTAGCTGAGCATCAGAGCTGCAAGCCATGTAGAGGTGGAGTCTGTGTGTTGTTCTAAGTGCAGTGGGAAGCACTGAAGGTGAGTGATATGATCTGGTTTATGCGGCACACATGTGAATTTCATCAAAACAAAATGGTGGCAGCAAACACAGAGAAGGAAATGAATTCTAGCTAAATTTAGGAAGAATCGATAAGGCTTGCTGAGATAAAGCCATAGGATCCAGTAGATAGTCCAGTGGCCTTTTTGATAGTAGTCTTGGTGAAATTACAGAAGAAGGGAAAAGATAGTTTTAGAATGAATAAGAGGTTAGGAAGTAAATGTAGGTTTTGCCCACTCTTGCAAGGTGTTTGGCTCTGAAGGAAAGGACTTTGCCGTCAAGGTAAGAAAACGTGGAGAGAGAGGTTCATTTTGAATAGGGAGATAGGCAAATTTATGAGAGTATCAGTGAATTGGGAGAGAATGAAACTACCAGAGAAAGGGCATAGAGACAGCTGTCTTGTGGAGGCTGGAGAAAATGAATTCCCAGCATAGGTGAAGGAAGGGCATCCATGGACCTCAGTGGACACTGGAGGGAGTGAAGCCTGGTGGTGTGTCGGATGAAAGGCGAGGGCTGATGGCCTCAGGACCTTTGTTTGTCCCTTGGTAAAGATTCAGGCCTCTGCCTAAAGGGCAAAATAAGTTTTGAAGAGCTTAGTAGGATTTGGCATCCTAAGCTGCCTCAGGATACTGAGAGGGGCTGCTTTCCAGCAAGAGAAGGGACTGCGGAGCTGTAAGCAACTTTGCTATATTTGTTTCACAGTCCTTCCAAACAGCTAGATACTGTACAATTTTTCTCTGATAGTGCCACCTCACTCCAGAGAAAAGTATGCTGATATACTTTGGAAAGATTTTAAATAAAAAAAGCTTTCTAAGTAACTTTCAGTTTAACGAGGAAATCATTCAACCAGAACCCCCTTCCTCCAAGTATTCCAGTTAGTCAAAGTTTTACCGAAACATGTCAGCATTGAAAAATGCAGAGGCAGCTGAGTAGGTCTGACTAAAAAGGCGTAAGAAATCCCACATCTGTGCACAGAGCAGCAATGTCGGGCCTCTTCAACTGTTAGGCATTTCAAATTCGCCATCGAATGCACCACTAGTGAGAAAAAAAACGGAAAAACAAAGAGGGAAATGTATGACATAGAGTAGAAAGCTCATTCAGAGGGTTCCAGGGCACATGTGTGTATTTAGTTGTACAGAGCATTTTGAAATGTTAACTTAGCAATTAACTCATAGCTTTGCATGGGTTGAATTAACAGTAAACGATCAAAAGGCCAAAACTTTACCAAATTGATGCAGGATAGGATTTATTTTCAAACAATCCTGTAAGAATTTCTGCAGTGCCTACAGGACCAAGTTAAGATGTGTTTGTGAGCTCTTGGCAGAAGGGGTGGAGAAACCTGATCCTGCACTTCGTAAATTATAATCTGTTTACACCTGTCATCTATGTCTGGGTCCCTGTTAATGATTCTTTAACAATTGGCTAAGTGTGACAAAATACTAAGAGCCGGAGCAACTGCATCCAAAGAGATTGTTATTAACATCCTCTGGAGTTTGAGAGAAGAATAACAAAGCACCGTGACATACACAGGACTTTTTTTTTCTTTTCCAGTACCAGTAGTCTTTATTGATTCATTGATTTTCCTAGGGAAAAGAGAAGGGAAGGGGAAAGAGTCAGCATGTGTTACAAGCTGGTTGGAATATGGGAAAGAGAATGTCCAGTACAGCAAAATCAACCATCAAATAAACACACCCCAGTGATGGGGTCACCAAAGCCTGAAGGGGCTCAATCTTCCACAGTTCAGGACTGAGGTGAAGGGATCAGGAAAGAACAGGCCGGTACAGGCCACCTTCACTCCCTACCCATAAATTCAAGATTTCACACAAAGCTTTGGTTTCTAGCAGTAAACATGGAGTTACATTTGTCTGTCTTCTGTTAGACAGTCTTGTGGCCACTTAGACATAAGTTTCTTGCACCTGCATAAAAGTTTCTGAGTGATTTGGATATACATTCATATTCCCTTTGTTGGCCACCTGACCCCACTTTCTATACCGAAGGCCCCCAGTTGCTTCTTTCTACTTTAGGATAAAAGATTAAGTAGGTTTGATCCATCCAAAATACAGCAGTGTGTTAAGTGTTTGGCATGAATCACATCAAGGAATGGTCTTGACTCAGGAGGTTGGAAACAAGGGATGGAGGACTCGTAGCTTCAGAATTTTATACAAGGACTTTCACCACCAGATTTTGAGTGTTTTTAGGAAAGTGCTCCTGGGAAATGTATCCAGTCCAACAGGCGGGCCTTTACACATGATAGATTGGGCCTGGGCATAACATCCAGAGGGACCCAAGTGCCTCAGAGACACTGCACTTCAGGTCCTATAGTTCCCAAAAACTGGAGGGACCAATCTGCAAAGCGCAGCATTTACTTTATCTTGTAGTCATTGAGTCATATCCATCTGACCTGCAGAACTGTGGTAGGGATTCCGTTTTTTAAAAAACTTTATTGACCCTTTACTCTGGATCCTCTCCATCCCCACCACCTCCCCCAACCCCACACTCAACTCTAGTATAATGCCCTGCACATAGACTAATTGGCACTTACTAAATGTTTAGTGAATGTAAGATTAGGGCAATGATTATGATCAGAGGGGCAATACACATAGTAGTTAAGAATGTGGGCTTCAGAGCCAGTTTGTCCCAGGTTCAAATCCCTGTTCCCCAACTTACTAGTTAGCGTGTGACCTTGGGAAGTCTCCTCATCTGTAAAATGGGTATAATAATGGCATGTATTTCAAGCTATTGTGAAGATTAAATAAGTCATTACACATCAAGAGCTAGGTCTGACATGGTAAACACACAATAAAATATTACTTTGCAAAAATAAATTCCTCTTAGGCAGAGAGACCTTTTTTGAAAATATGCCACCTGAAGAAAAGGCAAGCATGTATTTTTGGTCACTGATTAAGAAAGGTAATACAACTTCTGCATTTTCACTAGCCTGTTTTTAAAGGTAAAAATTTGAGATAAATGTGGGGTTTTGCCCATCAGAAATCCAAACAGTTTTAAATAAAACTATACAATTTTATCTTAATAGCACTCACAAACCCAATAGGAGTCTATTTTAAAAGTAAGTTTCTAAAAAATTTTTTCCTCCTAAAAAATAGCTTACCAGATTCTGTTTCATTTTGGAAACAAATTCACATCTGGGATGCCAAATTTCAATCTTAATACGGTATGGAACAGCTGAGTTATAATTTTTTAACCTCCCAGAACACACAGACCTCTGATGGGAACAGGGAAAAGGACATTTATCTTTTCAGCTGCATTAAAATGAAACCCGTAATATTTTAGTGAGCTAAAAGGAAATGCATATTAAAAATTAAGGCCATGTGTAACAGGGAGTGCCTACATAACTACAAGACTAGAATTTGCACAATTACCCTCTGTACAGATTATAATGTCTTTTACTAATTCCTGGAAGCAATAGTGCCTTTTATGTTGGAATGAAAGTAATGTAAACACTGGTCATTTTCTCTTCTAACATATTTCATATTTACAATATTTAGTTCAAATGAGTATATCTTCAAAGGATACTGAATTATAGCCACTTTCTGATTGGGAAAACAAAATACAAGTCTGGAAGAAAAGAGGGAAATGTTGATTATAAAATTGCTGAATTAATGCCTAGTTTTGTTTTTTTATTTATTTTTATTTTTCCTTCTACTTTTATTTTAGGTTCCGAGGGTACATGTGCAGTTTTGTTACAAGGGTAAATTGTGTGTCATTGAGGCTTGGTATATGAAAGATCCCATCACCCAGATAGGGAGCATAGTCCCCAGTAGGTACCTTCTAACCTATTCCCCCCTCGCAGCCCCCCTCAAGCAGCCCCCCGTGTTTATTGTTCCCATCTTTGTGTCCATGTGTACTCAGTGTTTAGCTTCTGCTTATAAGTGAGAACATGCAGTCTTTGGTTTTCTGTTCTTGTGTCAGTTTGCCTTCAGCTAATGCTTAGTTTTAGACCATACAACAGCTCTTTCTTTCTCTCTGTCTTTTTTGAAACAGCGGATTTGTGGAAATTCCTCATGGTTTTGGAACCATTGAGAACTGAGTTTTAATCCTGCTTCTGATGTTCTCCAGCTGCGTGGTCTCCTTTTTTTCCCCCTTTATTATTATTTCAAATCGGCACATAAGAATTGTACATATTTATGGGGTACTGTGTGAAATTTTGATACATGTATACAACGTGTGAGGATCAAATCAGGGTAATTAGCATATCCATCACCTCAAACATTTATTGTGTTTTTGTGTTAGGAACATTCAAAATCTGCTCTTCCAGCTGTTTGAAAATATACAATAGGTTGTTGTTGTTATTATAGTCACCCTACAGTGCTATAGAACACTAGGATTAATTCCTCCTATCTAGCTGTACTTTTTTAACTGTTAACCAGCCTCTGGCAAGCCCTTTTTCTTCCCATCCTTCCTCACCTCTAGTAATTCAACAGCTCTCTTATAGCTGTGTCTCAAAATACTAAAATAACTGGTTGGAATATAAAATATTTGGTTAATCCCTATTCACACTAAACAGACTCCTTATTCACACCGGCCAGATTCTTTTTTGGTGTTGTGTTTTGTTTTCGTGCACGAGGTTAATAACACACTTAGAGACTATCTAAATGTCCACCCAGTACCAGCAGAGCCTTGGCTTATTATTATGCCAGTTTCACAACTAGAATCCATTAGTTAATTTAACATGGTCAGAGAAAAACTCATTTGTCTTTTTCATGTGTTTCACAGTCAAAGTGACACAGGGTCAGGCATTATCTGCTGGAAGGGGACGGTGAAATTAAAGTCCCAGGGTACAGCCATTCACAGCAGTAGAACGGATGATTATCAGTCTGGATGTAATTATAAAGCCACAGCAGTCCCCCACAATACACTGGCTATCTGCCTAGCACAAAGGTTTAGATCCCTAATTTGTTGCAGGCTAGAATATCTATGAAGTAGCCGTGTATTTTTGTGTACCATCAATCACAACTTAGATAGGCAACTGCTGCTGTTTGCATTTTGGAAGCTTGGTGGCTGTTAAGCTTCTGCCTAGTTTTCAGACAGGAAGATAAGATGCAGGGCTGCAGAAAGGCTTTTAGTGGCAGAATGATGACACCTCTGTCAGGGTCCTATCGCAAGCTCGTTAGCTGAGTGGATATTTGAGCCTAGTCAATTTCAGTACATACAAAGTCATCTGTTTCATTAAGTTAATTTACCTGAACTGGCTCTCCTGATAATCAACTGCTTCTGCAGTATCAGCCTGATATTGTGAAGGCAAATGCAGATGGGGCTGGGCAAGAGGCATTGGTCAGCAAGGTCCTGGGGTCTGTGTGATTGTACTAAACTGGGCACTTCCAGAAATCCACATTATATTTGTAAGCAAGAAACCTGGCTGGAAGTTTACTAAGGCTCGCTATTTACTTTTAGTTTCAATGAATGAAACTGGGAAATGAGAAGCAAATCAGGTACCGCGTTAATAATTTAAGAATATTATTCCAATTGTTAAGGAAGTGAAGAAAGGAAAAGGAAGTAAAAGAAAAGACCACACATTTGCTGATTAGTTATTAAAACTCCACGGTTTCTGGAGAATTCTAAATTGCTTTACAACTAGATTTACGTAAATGATATGACCGAAAGGAAATTGTATCTGTAACTTATATCTCGCAAGAGTTGTAATTGAAGGAAAAACCTGTATTGTTTTCCTTCCATTGTTTGGGTCTCTAATTCGCGTCTTTGTTCCTCTTTTAATATGCTTTGCTTTATGCTTTTTAGAGTTGAGTGTTATTAAAATAATAACACCTGAGTTGGACTTTTACCTGTAGATTATTTGAAAGCTGTTTGTTAAAATTTAATCTTATCCAAGGTTTTGTGCATCACAGGGTTGACTTTTAACTGAAAGTCATTACTGACTGTCACGTTATACTGTTAACTCTGACTACAAAGACTAATAATTAGACTCATTAGAACCAACTGGTTTGACAAGAAAAAATAAAATAATTGTTGGCCAGGAGCGGTGGCTCACGCCTGTAATCCCAGCACTTTGGGAGGCCGAGGCTGGTGGATCACAAGGTCAAGAGATCGACACCATCCTGGCCAACATGGTGAAACCCCATCTCTACTAAAAATACAAAAAAATTAGCTGGGCGTGGTGGCGCACGCCTGTAGTCCCAGCTACTCGGGAGGCTGAGGCAGGAGAATTGCTTGAACCCGGGAGGCAGAGGTTGCAGTGAGCCGAGGTCGCGCCACTGCACTCCAGCCTGGCACCTGGTGACGGTGCGTGACTCTTTCTCAAAAAAAAAAAAAAAAAAAAAAAAGAATTGTT
>CAUYLG010051437.1:0-45506 GCA_963573385.1 Cacajao melanocephalus | reverse complement strand
TCATTCAGGAGCAAGTTGTTCAGTTTCCATGTGATTGTGCAGTTTTGAGTGCTTTTCTTAATCCTGAGTTCTAATTTGATTGTACTGTGGTCTGAGAGACTGTTTGTTATGATTTCCATTATTTTGCATTTGCTTAGGAGTGATCTACTCCCAATCATGTGGTCAATTTTGGAGTAAGTGCAATGTGGTGCTGAGAAGAATTTGTATTCTGTAGATTTGGGTTGGAGTGTCCTGTAAATATCTATTAGGTCCACTTGGTCCAGAGCTGAGTTCAAGTCCTGGATATCCTTGTTGACTTACTGCCTCATTGATCTGTCCAATACGGTCAATGGAGTGCCAAAGTCTCCCACTATTATTGTGCAGGAGTGTAAGTCTCCTTGTAGGTCATAAAGAACTTGCTTTATATATCTGGGTGCTCCTGTATTGGGTGCATATATATCTAGGATAGCCAGCTCTTCCTGTTGCATTGATCCCTTTACCATTATGTAATGCCCTTCTTCATCTCCTTTGATCTTTGTTGGTTTAAAGTCCACTCTATCAGAGACCTGGATTGCCATTCCTGCCTCTCTTTGCTCTCCATTTGCTTGGTAAATCTTCTTCCATCCCTTTATTTTGAGTCCATGTGAGTCTTTGCATGTGAGATTGGTCACCTGAATACAGTACACTGATAGGTCTTGACTTTTTATCCAGTTTGCCAGTCTGTATCTTTTGATTGGGGCATTCAGGCCACTTACATTCAATGTTAATATTGTTATGTTTGAATTTGGTCCTGCCATTTTGTTACTGGCTGGTTGTTTTGCCCATTAGTTGATGCGGTTTCTTCATTGCATCATTGTTCTTTACCATTTGGTATGTTTTTGCAGTGGCTGGTACTGGCTGTTCCTTTCCCTGTTTAATACTTCCTTCAGCAGCTCCTGCAAGGCAGGTCCTGTAGCAACGAACTCTTTCAGCAATTGTTTGTCTGTAAAGGATTTTATTTCTCCTTCAATTATGAAGCTTAGTTTGGCTGGATATGAAATTCTGGGTTGAAAGTTCTTTTCTTTTAGGATGTTGAATATTGGCCCCCAGTCCCCTCTAGCCCATAGAATTTCTGCCAAGATATCCCCTGTGAGTCTGATGGTCTTTCCTTTGTGGGTGACTCGACCTTTCTCTCTGGCTGCCCTTAGGATTTTTTCCTTCATTTCAACCCTGGTGAATCTGACAATTATGTGCCTTGGGGTTGCTATTCTTGAGGAATATCTTTGTGGTGTTCTCTGTATTTCCTGGATTTGAATGTTGGCCTGCTTTGTTAGGTAAGGGAAGTTCTGTTGGATAATATCTTGAAGAGTGTTTTCCAACTTGGATTCATTCTCCGCATCACATTCAGGTATGCCGATCAAGCGTAGATTAGGTTTCTCACATAATCCCATAGTTCTTGGAGGCTTTGTTCATTTTTTTCACTCTTTTTTCTCTAATCTTGCCATCTTGTTTTATTTCATTGATTTGATCTTCTGTCTCTGGTATCCTTTCTTTTGCCTGATCAATTCGGCTGTTGAAACTTGTGTATGCCTCGCAAAGTTCTCGTGCTGTGTTTTTCAGCTCCATCAAGTCGTTTATGTTCTACTCTAAGCTAGCTATCATTTCGTCTAACCTTTTTTCAAGCTTCTTCGTTTCTTTGCATTGGGTTAGAACATGGTCTTTTAACTCAGAAAAATTGATTATTTCCCACCTTATGAAGCCTGCTTCTGTCAATTCGTCAAATTCATTCTCTGTCTTTTTTTGTTCCCTTGATAGTAGGAGTTGTGATCCCTGGGAGGAGAAGAGGTGTTCTGTTCTTTGATGGTTTCATCCTTTTTGCGCTGGTTTTTTCCCATCTTCGTGGATTTATCTCCCTTTGATCTTTGAAGTCGGTGATTTCGGTAAGAATCTCTGTTGGAGCTATATCTTTTTTGTCCTGTAGAGGGCGTTGCTGGGCTCTCTCCGGTTCAGTCAGGTTGCTGGGTGGGTGGTCCTTCCCTGGAGTTTGCAGGTGAGATTGGCCTGGCCTTCCCAATAGCATCTCTCCCTCCCAGAGTTGGATCTGCCTGGTTGGTCAAACTGGTGTCTTTGCTCCCAAGCTCTCTAGCGAGGGCTTCAATTTCAGTTCTGTGGGAGTGGGGCCTGCCGGCCTTATGGCCTGTTTCCCTGCTTTCAACTCTGCCTGTTTCTGTGAGACTGTCTGTCCCGCTTGCCTTAGTCCACACTACCGCCCAGGTCCAGGCCACAATTTGCCACACCCGGCGGGAGCCGCAGCTCAGCTTTGCATGACAACCCACGGTGCCCCTCAGTCTGGCAGGGCTCTTGTGGACCCTGGGTTGCAGGAGGGATGAGGTAAGCGCAGGATCCGAATCAGAGCACCAAGGGGGTGAATCCCCCCGACCCTCAGAGCTGACTGCACGTTCCAGGTGGGGACACACCCCACCCTGTCTTGGTTTGTCCCCCTGGGTGGCTCTCGCCCTGCAGCCCCTTCCCTGGGCTATTTTCAGTGCCCTATCAGTCCCACCTAAGCACCTCGTTTGGAATCCTGAAGTCCTCTAGCCCTCTGCATCTCATCCACTGGGAGCTGCATTCCAGTGTTGCCTTCTCTGGGCCATCTTGGCCCTGCCCCCCAAAAAGAGATATTCTTAAATTATAAAATATGCACTAGATTTAATGTCTGTAGTTCTACCACTGAGTAGCTATGTGGGTAGATCACTTGAGGATAGATCGCTTGAGCTTTTGATAGATTGAGTTATTTGAGGCTGTTCTCTCATTTATCCAATGAAGGTGTTAATACCTATCCGAGTGGGAAATGCTCAAATTTCTATCACTTGATGAATGGATAAACAAAATGTGGTATATCTATAAAATGGAATGTTTTTCAACATTAATAAAGTACGTGCTACAGTATGAATGAAGCATGGAAAATTATACTAAGTGGAAGAATTAAGTCACTTAAGATTATAGATTGAATGATTCCATTCATACAAAATGTTCAGAGAAAGAAAATCTATAGAGACAGAAAGTTAATCAATGGTTATCCAGGGCTGTGGGCTGAGGGGAGCAGGAGAGGGATGGAGGTGGTGGGAGTTTTTTGGAAGCTTGAATAAAATATTCTAAAATTGATTGTGGTAATGGTTTCACAACTCCGTGATTATACTAGAAACTTTTCGTTATGGATTTAATGTTTGCATTCTCTCAAATTCATATGTTGAAGCCCTCCCTAACATATAATGTGATGGTTTTGGGGAGGTAATTAGGTAATGAGGTTGAGAGGGTAGGGCCCCCATAATGGGATTAGTGTCTTTCTATAAAGGGGAAGAGACCTGAGCTCACACTTTTTCTGCCATGTGAGGATACAGAGAGGGCTACCAGCTGTAAGTCAGGAAGAGGACCCTCAGGAAGAACCAGATATTCCAGCACCTTGATCTTGGACTTCCCACCCTCCATAACTATGAGAAATAAATGAAATAAATATCTGTTATTTAAGCCACCCAGTCTATGCTATTTTGTTATGGCAGCCCAAACTGACAAAGACAATGCAGAATTGAACACTTTTAATAGGTGAACTGTATGGTATGTGGACTATATATCTCAATAAAGCTTTTATTTAAAAATAATACTAATCAGAATTGTTGTGAGGAATAAACAATAGAAGGCATCTGGAAGTTCTTCATTGATAAACAACATCCTGTATAATATTGGTCATATAATCATATTCAAATTTTCCTTGAAAGGGATATTTTCAGTGCCACCCTGTCAATCCAAAGATACCTAAAATAAGCCCAAAGTCAACAAAATAAGAGGTTGTTACCACCCAACCCATGTTCTTCAATTAGCATGTGTGACACATCTGGATGCTGTTCCCACAGTACAGTGGCGCACTGGGAGTCTATCTCACTAAGATTTAGAACTCCATCTACATTGCTGAAAACTCAGGCAGCATTTACTTTAGACCTTGTCAAACTTCTAATCAACTCACTTCTTGATATCTAACTCTGAATATATATCAATAAAGCAGACAAGGATAAACATGTTGAAAGGTTGCTTTGAACACAGGAAATCTACTGTGAAAATAGAGGTAACCAGGTATACATAAAACAGAAGGGAGATTTTTCTCACGTAACATAACCATGTTGATTCCACTACTGAAACCCATTTTCCCTTACATTTGAAGTACATCTTGGTGAACACAGCTTTCCCTTGTTTCACTTAACAACTGCTGTTAAAATTTTAGTGACAGAATGAGGAAGTCATTCAATGGAGATTGCCAAATGTCTAATTAGATGATGTTAAAAATCAAAGGACGGGAATCCAACTGCTAAATATAATAAGCTAAGGCATAAAATCATGGACAAAAAAGAAAATGGTACCCTCACTTTGTTAAAATGAGATACACGTATAAGACATTTTCTGCAAGTCTCCATGGATTAAGCCCATTACGACTAGTTATTGACTGACTGAGTTTCAACTCTACATTGATTTCACATCTGATCAAGCTAAGATGCAGAATTACTGCAAACTCACTGTAACTAGAGGAGACAAAGGAACTGAATTCATCTTTGTAAAATTAGAAAAAGTAAAAACCATGAAAGAAAATATAAATTTTATTCTCTGAAAATTTGTAATGACTTTTCAACAAAAGACACTACATAAAATTTGAAAATAAGAACCAGATTGTGAAAGATATTTGAAACAAATAAGAAAGACAAAATGTTTGTACCCAGAATATATAAAGAACTCCTACAAATTAATGAGAAAAAGACAATCCAATAGGAAAATAAGCAAAGGATAAGAGATAATTCATTGAAAAGAAAATCAAATGGCCCAAAAAAAAGGAATAGAAAAGAAAAGAAGCTGATCCACACTAGTAACCAGGGAAATACAAATGAAATCACTAACGATATTTTGTACCAGACAGAAAGAACTGTTATCATTTGAAAATACCATGCACTGACAAGGTTTTGTAGAGAGAGGAATCTGTTCATCAGTTGTAGCTATGTAAATTAGAACATTCATTTGGCACTGCCTGTTAAAATAAAAAATGTTTGTACCTATGACCTAGCTTTCATCCTTCTAGATACCTTATTTTTTAAAAGTTCTAGCACATGCAGAGATGTTTATTTTAAAGTTTTTTGTAATAGTTAACATAGAATTATTAAATAAGATGTTACATATTCAAGAAGTAGAATATTATATAGTAAGTAAAAGAAATAAACATATGTGTGTGTGTGTCATCATAGATTATTTTGTTTTTAAAGTAATACGGATAAAATATCATGTAAAAATAATGCTTTTCATGTTACAATACTATACATTTTATTAAGATGCAAATATATGTATGCCAGTGCATATGCAATCAATCAGAAAAATATAAACAAACTCATGATCATGAGTACCACTAAGAAGAGGGTGGAGGGAGGACAAGATTTAGATGGTAGTTGAAGAGGGTTTCCACTCTATCCAAATGTTTTAATTTTTTCAAAAAAGAAAAATATAGGCATGTGTTAGGTGTTTTTAAAGTATATATCCAGGAAAACGCCTGAAAAACAAGTTATAAAAATGTTCGAGTGGTTTTTTATGGCTGGTAGATATATTTGAGATTGTCATTGTCACACACATGGTGGGGGGCAGTGTGGGTGTGGGTATGCTCTCCAAATTCTTCAAGTTAAAAAAAAAGAGGATAATGTGGCCACTATAGTTTGATAGTCATATGGAATAACAAACCCAAATTCAAGAGTGGCCCTGATCTCAAAGTGATAAAAGCACTCTGCACATGAAAATATGTTATATGGGTGGGATAATCCACTAACTAATCAACTATTATTCAGTAGATTAAAATCTTTATTAAGCATTAAACTTTCACCTTGAAAATCAGAGAGCAGACCTTGAAGAAATGAGCAGAACCAGTAGGTTTTTCTGATTAAATATTACTACATAATTTGTCCTAAACACTTTTCCTTTTAAAAATGTCAAGATAATTATATGTTAAATATTATCTTAATAAGCCCTAGAAATTCAGATTTTAATTATAGAAACTTAGGAAACGTGAGCTTCTAGCCTCACATCCTTTAACTGTGGCCTTGTGGAATTTGCAGGTTATGCCAAAATCCTTCATTACCTGGTTACACACTAGTGGACAATATGACATTTTGCTTGGAAATGATATAGGATAATATGATGGAAAATAACTGCACTTTTTCTATTGTGCTTCTCCTATAAGGCTATAAATAAGTTGAATTGTGCTCCCTTGATTTATGTTTATGACTATTATTATGATGATTTATTTTGGGTTGAGTGCTGACAGTGTGCTGAGTGCTGTACCAGACTCATAAGAAGAAATGGTTATGCCCCAGAGGCTTACATACCAAGACAAACAATTCAGCCATAAAATACACCAGCTAAGAGATGCTTAATCTCAGCAGTGCAATGCTTCTTGGAGTTTATATGTAGGTGGAGAAAATTTCCTCCTCCCGGGGAAAGAAGGTTAACGCTCTTTCAAAGACTTGGAGGACCAGTTTTCAATAGAGATTTCATACAGGGTTAGGGAAACATCAAAGTGTATGCTATTAGAAGCATAGTAAAGAGGATGGTCGATTGAGGGTTCCCCAGCAAACACACAGTTTATGTACTGAGTTAGGTGTTGAGGTTATAAGACTGCCCATCAGGGACTTCAGTCTAGTGGGCACACTCGACTCTGTGATTCCAGATAGGTTCAATGTGCTACTTTTAATATTACAACCATCTTAACCTGTTCTGGAATAATATTGGTTACAGATATCTAAATCAGTGTTTCAGAATGTATGTTTTAAAGAACACTCTGCTTAGAGGATATTATTAGGTATGACAAAATTTTAAAATACAGTGGACCAATACATTTGAAAAATGCTGGGTTGAACACAGTGAAACAAGGATCTCTGTTGCAAGGATTATCAGAACCATCAATCAAGCCATGGAAATTGTGAACCTCAGAGTTTGATTACAAAGACAAAAAAGTTTGGTAGAGCACTTCACGGGACTAGTACACTGGGAAATACGTGTTGGGAAAGGTCGGTGGAAGAAAGAACAAAAGAGAAAATTAATTCAACTATGTTTGTTTTGACCATGATAGCTGTTGGGAGCCCTTTGTCCCCTGATTTGAGTGCTACAAAGATATAACTTGCCCTGGTGTCTCTTCCCGCTGAGCTGAGCAAGTCACAGTACTCTCCACCACCTTCCAAGCACAGCTGGAAAGATAAGAGAGTTTGGTGAAGCACAATAAATGAGTCTACACATTTGTGGTAGCCAGCCTTCTAGATGGTCCCCAATGATCCCAGCCTCCTGGCATTCCTGCCCTATGGGAGTCCCCTCCCCCAATACACAGGACTGAATTATGTCATCAGCAGGATATTGGAGTGTGACTGCCAAAGTTAGGTCATGAAACATATTACAGCTCCTACCTTGCTGTTTTGAATCTCTGGCTCTGGGGAAAGCCAGCTACCATGCTGTGAGCACACTCAAGCAGCTCAGCGGAGAGATCTGTGTGGTGATGAGCAGAGTCCTTCTGTCCACACCATGTCAGTGAGTCTTCTTGGAAGCACCTAGTCAAGTCTTCAGAAAATGGGAGCCCCAGCCAGCCTTTTGACTACAACCCTCTGAATGAGCCAGAGCCCATGCCACCCACAACTGCTCTCAAATTCATGACCCACAAAACTGTGAGATAAAAAATGTCTGTTGTGTTAAGCCACTAGGCTTTGAGGTAATTTGTTGCACAGTGATAGACAACTAGTATAACATCCTAGATTTTTCAAGATTTCAAATATTCTGTCTTGTTGTGCATCCATGTGTCCTGATTTGGGATTCAGAACATTTGATCACCAGAGAGACTCCTTGCCTTGTAAACAAGATTAGGGTCGCTGAACCTCAGTCAATACCAAGGCCAAAAGAGCAATCAAGGAATGATCTATACGGCATTCCTCAAGAATATACGACCACCACCCAGTTCACTGAAAACCTCTATTTCCTAAATGGGGCTGGTCAACTTCTCAACGAACTGATAAAATCACAGAGATAACTACCAAGACCTTTTGAAAAATAGGCCCAGTGACCAGGCTATTGAGAGTCAGAAAGTGGCTTCCACTATAAAGGTTGACACTGACATTGTCTAAACTCCACTATAAGGTAAAGCAAAAGGATCAAGGTTCTTACGCTGAGTTGAGGTCGTAGAACCGAATCCAGCTCTCCCCTGTGCAACATTAAAAGGGAAGAAATTGAATAGAGTCCAAGGATGAAGGGAAGAAACTGAATAGAGTCCAAGGATGAAGGCAAGGTTGGGGGAAGGGGAGCAATACAAAGGGTCTGAAAAGACCTGTGCCAAGACATGAAAACATGCTACAAGGCAAGGGGGCCAGGAATCAAGGTAACCCATGCAGAGCAAGCTGACTTAGAAGGGCAAACCCTAGGGCAGCAGTAGGAGCCCTGTGGAACAGAGCTGTGAAAGGTGCTGAGAAACTTTGGAAAGAAGGTGAAAAGTTCCCATAACACACAGGATAAGCAGTCTTACCTGGAAAGGAAAGGGCAGATTAGGCAAGATAAATGCCAAGTAGTGGTTCATAGACCACGTGGAAGCAACGTGCTCAAAAGAGGCTGTGACCCAGATGATGGGATGCCCATCAGTGGGAAACGAAGCATTCGAAGAGGGTCCAATCTGAGCTATGACCTTGGGGGACATCAAAAATAGGTGAGAGGACCAAAAATGGAGGAGTGGGGAAAGGAGGAAGGGTGGAAGGGAAGGATGCCCAGTGGGAGGGAGAAGTATATTGACGGCAGACACAGTGGCTCATACCTGTAATCCCAGACTTTGGGAGGCCACGGCGGGCCAATCATTTGAGTGCAGGAGTTGAAGGCCAACCTGGGCAACATGGTAAGGCCTTGACTCTACTAAAACTATAAAAAAAACAAACTAGCTGGATGTGGTGGTGCACACCCAGCTACTCCAGAGGCTGAGGTGGGAGGATCGCTTGAGCCTGGTAGGCAAAGCTTGCAATGAGCTGGGATTGTGCCACTGCACTCCAACCTGAGTGATTCTGTCTCAAAAAATTAAAACTTTGTTTTTTATGGTAACCACTGTTCCTATGTTAAAAGTTTGGAAAACATATGGCTGTCTAGCTGAGTATGGATTTCTGGGTGGAGAGGTAAACAGTTAGAAAATAACCCAGGACATCTGGACCACAGGTACCCCAACACAAAAGCAGGGGGTGTTTGGGTATGTACCCATCTACTTTAGCAACATTGGCAGTCTTTTAAGGAATTCTGCACAAATAAGTTGGAATTATTTCCTCCCATTGCACCAAGTCCAGAAATAGTCCATGACCAGTGATCCATTACAGCAGCCGGTAGAAATGAATTTGCCTGAAACTTTGCAACAGGCTCAATACGCAGTCTTGCCCATGAAAACACGTGTAATGGTAATCCGTATTCCTCTCCAAGCCCAGACCTGGTGGGTAATTACAATTAAACTTAAATGGATTAGCTGTCAGCGGGACAGTAGATAGTGAATGGTATTTTACATCTCTACTTTTTCAGCAAATTTGGGCATGCGGGTTTTTTTTTTTTTTTTCCTTCTCCGTGGAAAATAAAAAAGTTATTTCTAATTCATTCAGGAGAACATTAAAATTACTGAGAATTGTACTGTTTTCCATGGCAGGATGAATGAGGTATACAGAGTGACTCTCCTCATTGTGTTAGAAATGCAAGGGTCACTCACATTACTCACAGAGCCCCTAGTTTACATTTTTCAATTAGGAGATAATCAGTGTGCCATTATGAGTAAAAATTGTTGGAATGACCTTTTGGCTGTATATTTCAACCAGCAAATCTTTGGGGAAGGTTTGATTGAAAGCATGACAGGAAAACAAGGCAAGTTATACTGATGATAAATAAGAACAATTATCACACTTATTATCTGCTTAATAATTTAGTGTGATTTGCCATTAATCCATCTCAAGCCACCTCCTGGATGAAAACACACCCCAAAGACTGACTTCTTCAGCTTTTCCCATGTCATGTCAGAAATTCTTGCCTGAGAAACACAAAGGAAGCATTTACCTGGAATATAAAGACCTGTCACTGCATACTTGATTATTTTAATCAGTGGCAGATAAATTACACCCCTTATATAAATAGTAAATCACTACTTCTCTCTCAGCTTACCAAAAAAAAAGTCTATGAGAAGCAGTTTTGAGGAGAAGCCGTTTTGAGGAGAAGCCATAGCTCTGTACTTAGAGATCTGTTTTGATTTTGGGTTTTTTTAATGTAATTTCAACCTTTATTTTAGATTCGGGGAGTTCATGTGCAGGTTTGTTACATGGGTATAGCATGTGAGGCTGAGGTTTTGGGATACAATGATCCAGTCGCCCAGGTAATAAGCATAGTATCCAACAGTTAGTTTTTCAGCCTTTGCCCCCATCTGCCTCCTCATCCATTAGTCCCCAGTGTCTATTGCTGCCATCTTTACGTCCGTGAGCACCCAAAGTTGAGTTCCCACTTCTGAGCGAGAACATGCGTTATTTGGTTTTCTGTTCCTGTGTTGATTCGTTTAGGATAATGGCCTCCACCTGCATCCTTGTTGCTGAAAAGGACGTGATTTCATTCTTTTTTCTGGCTGTGTAGTAAGGAATCTGTTTTAAGTGTTGTCTTCCATGCTCTCCACGCATTTTTAGTCAATGCCTACAGCATATTCCTAATTTCAAACAGTACACACTATTATAAAAGGATAACTAAATTCTTCACAATATTCCATAAATCTAATTGGTAAAGATCGGTTAAATCTATTAAAATCGTTCTAAATATTGGAGATCAGTGATAAATGTCGATTCCTCTGTTGCATCCTCCTTTTTGGCAATTCCAATAAGCAAACATGTATTATTTTCAACCTTGAAAAGCAATATAGACCTTTTGAGCATACAGGTTATATTTTCCTGGTGACTTCATCCACTAATATCTTGCAAAATAATATTAATACTGTTTTTTTCCTTTTGAGCCCTCAAAGAGAGACACCATAGTGACTCTCATTCAAAAATGAGGTTTTAACTCTACTACTTCTTTTTTGTATATGTAATTATTGCTCTTTTTCAAAAATGAATTTCAAAAACAAGTAAACTAATTTGATTTCATATTATTTATCTCTAATAATAAATAAATATTATTTGTTAGGTTTTGTTCCCCATGCTTTTTTTCTCTCAGCATTTCTGGTCACTGCTTTGCTATTGTTTACGTAGTCATCCTACCTGTAAGTTTGGATTCATTTTGTAAATTTTTAGGAAAATTTTTAATTACTAGATCATTAATATTAGGCAGAAATCTATGTGTCATTATCAGAAATTACAAACCGGTATTTCCTGTTCTGCGCTTCTCTGCTAGAGAACTGATATAGAGCCCTCAGACGTCAAAAGTTCTCCCTCTGCCTTCAGGTGTCTGGAAGAGATTTGAAAAAACTTTTAAGGGTCTGTTGAGAATATGGCTATACAAGGTTACTCATGCAATTTGACATCCTCAAAGTCAGGAAATTCTTCCTCGTAGCTGACCAAATCCTCCCAGCTGCAATAGAAGCCCATTTCAAATTTTGTTTTAGGACTAGGAGACTCATTACACTCTTATTTTGTAGATGAAGGAAAGGTGGTAAAGACAAGACACCACAGTGTTCTTATCTTTGTTGTTTCCTTGGCAATGAACGAAGTCAAGAAACAGCTTCTTGGTAGGCATTTCTTATCCACATTCGAAAATCTTTTCTCCTCCATCATGAGGAGCATCAATTTCACAGCCCAAGTAGTAAGCATAGTACATCCCTGAGAGACCCCCAGCCCCACATCCTTATAAAGCAGAATGGAGACTTATGAGCATCCTTCATGGTAATATAATACAATTTTAAACAATGGGCAAGATCTTAGATGACACTCAATTTAAAAACAATGCCAGAGTGCTACTTTACCTAATATAGCCAATCTCCAGTATATCAGACATAAGTCGTAAAACCTCTATCCGCATAGAGTCACAGGAACTGATTAAAGAAAGGTAAAGAAACTGGAGAAGAAAAATCTATGCAGCTTTTTCTTGTCTGACATGAGAAATAGATGTGAAATAGATGTCACTAATGCAAATCAGGACAACTGAAGGTCTCATCATAATATAGCATCCGTATTTTAATGTCAACATCATGAAAATTCAAAAAAATTTTTTTTCTCTTTCCTATGTCTATTATATATGTATATGTCTGTCTATGTATGTGTGCGTGTGGTCAGACACCACAAATATAGTACTGGTAAAAAAATAAATAAATAGCACAAAAAAAGGAGTATTTTACTTTTTTCTGACAAAAATTAATATGAGTTTCTCACAGGTATTTTCCTCTTTTTAAAAGATATTACACTTTGAAAACTGATAATCCAGCTCTCTCCCATCTAGATGCTCTCAGGGAAATTTGGTAGATGGCATTTGATTTACAAAGGCTTCTGTTTGAAGCAATTCCAGAGATGGTCCTTCTGTGAAAATGCTTGAGATAGAACATCCCAGCACTCCCTACCAAGCAGAACAAAGCTCACATTTCACACAATTCCAGATATCCTCGGGCCTCCCAAGTTACCACCTGTGATTTGGATCTAAGCAAACAAAAAGCTAAAAGAGGAGACAAATCATCAGTAAATCTCCTAGGTGCTGATCCACAAATACTAGGAGCCAAGGGAAATAACCAGGAAGGTCTTGAAGTGATGCTACCAGAAAGGGAATTATGATCTGGTTGGCACCAGGGAACCTGTTAGGATAAATCAAATGACTGAAATGTCAATACTGAGGAAAGCAATCTGTGAAGAGAGGACAAAGAGGTGGGGAAATGAGGGCGTGCACTATAGATCAAAAAGAGTTGGACTTGCAATGAAATACAGATGGATGATAAAGGAAGTAGCAATGCTGAAGCTTTATGAGTTAAGGTAAAAGAAATATATGAAATAAAGGGGAATTAGCAGTGGGTGTCCTCTGTGTACCACTAAATCAGGATGAACTCACTGATAAATTACTGTAGAGGGAAAAAACCAGATACCCATGTCCCCATAAATAAATAAAATGTAGCATGCAGTATAAATCTCTGCATAGATGTCTCACCTCTCCCTGCTGCTACCTATTAAAATTCTCCAGCATTCTCCTCCTCCTTTCCCTCCTAACTCCCAAATAAGTGTAGGTGCTAAAACCCTTGTTTAACTTCTTGTCTTTGAATAAATGACGATATTCTTGGTTTCACTCCTCCAGGTCCCTCAGGCGGAATTTGACCACTGTTGGGTTTAAAGGCACGGTATACATAAACCAAATATACGTAAAATGCTCAATGACAAGATCACAAAATTCTGCTACTCTAGATTTCAATTACTGAGACATTTCTTAAGGGATAATAAAAAGAGCAAAATTCAGGTCATCCGGGAATTTTTAGAGCTGCGACGCTGTTAGTTGCTTGTTTCGTAAAGTGGAAAGGGCAGCTAGAGGTGAGGCAATTTGAGCTTGCTCACGACAAATAAGGAAGAAACAATCAGGAATCTGGAGGTGAAGGTCACTTGGGAGCGTGACCTGATTCCATTTGCTATGCTGAGAGGAGCCTTATTTGTGCAGCTTCTCACAGATACACAAAATAGGAAAAAGGTGAAGCCATAAGAGAGAATTCTGCCCTGAAAGTTAAAACTCACAAGGGAAAAATCTGTGAAGCAAAATTACACTGTGAAATGGCATTCTCTAAAGGGCTTAAACAAGAACTGTGATGAATGTTATTACTCTGCAGTGCCATAAGGGTGCTGAAGACTCAATCACTGCTCTGATTTTGCCCAACAAGTGCAAGAAGGCAGTTATAGGAAAACAGACCCTGTTCCAAAAGGCTTTCAGGGCTGAAGGCGGCAGGAGAGAAGCAAAGTGGGAAAACCACTAACACAGCCACCAAACTCATAAATAACTTGGGATCATCACTGCCTCGTTGCACTCTTGGGTTTAAAGGCACCATAAGGTCAGTGTAAGCAAGGATAAATAAAGTGAAAGGTCAGAAAGGTCCAGCAAATATCCAGTTAAGAACCAAAGGAAAATTAGTCTAAACCAATCTTTAAGGCTGGTTTTCTTAAAGATCTCAGCAAAGCAGTTGAAAGAAACCCCCTAAAGTCATTCCAAGATCAGGCCAGTGTATCTAAGACTGGAGAAGAACAGCTGCACTTCTAATCTAGGATACAGATAAGAGTATCCAAACAGTTAGAAATTAACACCCATGGGGATGGTTCCCAGATATGTGATCACAGAAGCTTTACAAAATGCATGTGTGTGTGCTTGTGTGTATGTGGGCATTATATATATATGTATAATATATAATCACCAGTCATGTCATCTTCTACTCTAGCTGCAGTGCAAAAGAGGGAGATTTTAATGAGTTCAGAGTATTATTTTAAACATTTTTTCATACTTTTTTTAACCTTTGAAATAGTTCAACCTCAACACTATATTATCCAAATTGTGATCAAGCCTTCCCAGGCTACAGTCACCCTAATGAGGTCCCCGTAAAGGGGCCATAAATTAAGGGAGGGATCTGGGTACCAAGAAAGAAAAGGTTCAAAAAGGGTCAACAATTCAAAGAGGGAGTTTGCTCCCCAAACTTTCCTTGTGTACTTGGATAACTAAATGTGAAAAAGGAATGTTCTCTCCCAGTGTTCAAGGCTACTTCCAAACTTATTAGTAAGTCAAAGCTACTACCAAGAGCAAAATGGAAGACTCTGGGCTCAGGTAAGGGATTTCTTACTAGAGATGACAAAAGTCGACCCTCATACATAAACTGATAGGAAAAGATGCTAATGACAAAGTAACTTTTTTAAGAAAGAAAGTTACAGGACAATATGTACAGTCTGATCATATTTTGGCTTAAAAAGAGCACAAGTTATAAATTATGTGTTTTATGAGCATAGAAAAAGATCTGAAAAAATAAACAAAACTTAACAGTGTTGAGTAAAAGTGGGATTAGAGGGAGGGCTTTTATTTTTATATGATTCATTTCTGTATTTCTTACATTTTTATTATAATTGCCCTATTTTTATAACTTTAAAAAACAACTTTAATATTCTCATAATTCAACTTTGGAACTTCCTAGCTGCCTTTTATGGTTGTTTGTTAAAATAAAGTAGCATTTATCCATTCAACTTTTCATGGACTCACTTAAGCTCAAGAATTTACCTTCTCCATGAAAAAGAGAAAAACTAGGTTAATGCTCCAGGTGAAGCAGACACAGAAATGGGACAATTGCATATAACACATGAGCCTGGGCTGAATCCCAAACCAAAGAAAATTATGTTTTTCTCTTGCTATAAAGATTTTTTTTTGAGACAGGGTCTCACTCTGTCACCAATCTCAGCTCACTGCAACCTCCACCTCCCAGGCTCAAGCAATACTATCACCTCAGCCTCTCTAATAGCTAAGATTATAGGCATGCACCACCACGCTCAGCTGTATTTTTTTATAGAGACAGGGTTTCACCAGTTTTTTTTTTCTTTCTTTTTTTTTTTTTTTTTTGTATTTTTTATAGAGAAAGGGTTTCACCAAGTTGCCCAGGCTGGTCTCAAACTCCTGACCTCAAGTGATCTGCCCACCTTGGCCATCCAAAGTGTTGGGATTACAAGCGTGAGCTACCATGCCCAGCCTCTCTTGCTATAAAAATATTATTAAGATAATTAATAAAATTTGTATAAATATATAGAGATAATACTACTGTCAATGTAGTTTACTGATTCTGATGACTTTACTAGGGTCATATAAGAGAACAGTGACTATTTAGGCATAAAGGGGTATCCATCTTGCCTTTTGCTTACTCTCAGTTAGGTCAGAAAAAAAGCATATAGATATAGAGAGATAGGTAAAGATACATATACAGAGAGAAAGAAAGAGAAAGCAAATGCCTGAATGCCAGCAAAATGTTAACACTTAGGCAATCTGGATGGAGGTTATACAGGAATTCTTTGTACTATTTTTGCAACTTTTCTATAAGTCTAAAATTATTTCAAAATAAAGTTTTAGAAAATCAGGAAGGAAGAAATTAAAGGAGGAAGATGGGAAGGGAGGGAGGGATAGGGAGGGAGATTTGCCTTATCATCTACTCCTGACTTACAAAGGCCTCTGTGATCCTCTTCATTGTTTTGTTGGTTTCGTTGATTTTATTTATTTACATAGTTTGATCTTGTCAGTGAAATCTGATATATCTTCATGAAGAAAGTTTAGTTTTCACAGATATTTAGCTAATAAACATATCTCAAGATATCTCACAGGCAAATATTCACAGCAAGTGTGATTAACCTAACTTACTAGTAGGTGAAAAGATCTAACGAATTTGGACAAAGTCATAGAATAAGTCAGTGGTAGGACTGGAAATAGAAACCAAGTTTCCTAGTAACTCATTCAGTATGATTTTTTAAAGCCAGAATTTTGTGATGCAGCAGCTATTCTACAGTGGAAAATTGCCCCTGGGAAGCTACAAGAGTTCATCAAAGGCACCGGGTCAGAGTCCTGTATCTGCTGTGGCGAGACACTGGTCATATTTCTATGCACCCCATAAATCACAAATAATAATATCCTGAGGCATTCTCTTCTGTATTAAAAGATAAGAACTCTGTTTTTGTTTCCAGAACCATTGCTCTCTTTCCCTGCTTCACATGGCTCATGTAATTCAGAAGATAGACTTCATTCAAAGAATGAAAAATAGGTGAGTCTGAATCCCGGTGCCTCTCTCCATCAATTCAGCAAGCTGCAGAACGTTATCTGCCTTGTAAGTAGCTGAGCTCCCTCTAACAAGATGTATTTCTTTCCTAAAACAGGTTTGTACTCAGGGCTTCACCACCAGCAGTGTTAGCGCCACTCTGAGAAAAGTTATGTATTGATATAAGAAACCCAAATATGGGCTTTATGGAGTGCAGGTAGACCTCATCTTTGGAGAAAAAAAGATATATAGTATTCATAAATAATAGGCTTTAGAAAAAAAATGATAAGGAAACACTCTCCTTGAATCCTGGCAAATGGACAGGGAGGCAGAGCTCCACAGTCATCACCAAACTAGAAATGGCTCCAGAGGCTTTCTGCAGGCAGTGTCGTCATGGACCAAAACCTCGCCACTCCAAGTGTAGTCCACAGACCAGCTGCTTCAGCATCACCTGGGAGCTTGTTAGCAATGCAGACTCCCAGGCCCCTCCACAGAATAGTGAATCAGTGTCTGCATTTTAGCAAGATTTCCAGTACATTTGTGTATACATTATTGGAGTTGGACAAACACTAAACTCCAGGAAATGATGGAATAGCTAGCTTAAGCCTAAAAGAAGCAGAGGGAAAACATACACACACACTAACACTGCTCTGAGGCAAGCAGAGCCACAAAAGAAGATCCAAATTCTAGTCAGAACCACCCTCAGACAGGCATCCAGTACTCTACTACTTCGTCTCTCCACTCCACACATTCATCCTTCCCTCCTCTGGGTCTTGGATCCATGACCACACTCACCCTAAGTGAAAAGGCTAAGCCACCTATGGCCTGTTATCTTAGAATGGAGTTCAGGTGAGAGGGGGCACACACAGCTCAGTGGTAGAGCATTTGCCTGCAGAAAGGTGTTCAGGTGAGATTAAAAATAGAACTGCAATATAATGCAGCAATCCCACCGCTGAGTATGTATCCAAGGAAATGAAATCAGTATGTCAAAGAGATAACCTGCACTCCCAGCTTCACTGCAGCACTATTCGCAGTAGCCAAGATATGGAATCATCCTAGGTGTCTATCAAGAGATGAATGGATAAAGAAAACCAGGGATATATACACAGTATATATGTAACGGGATATATACACAATATTATTCAGCCTTTAAAAAGAAGAAAATTCTATCATTTGTGACAATATGGATGAACCTGGAGGACATTATGTTAAGTCAACTAAACCAGGCATACAAAGACAAATACCACATGATCTCACTTATACACAGAATCAAAAAGAGTTAAACTCATAGAAGCAGAGTAGAATAGTCGTTACCAGAGTTTGGGGAAGATTGTAGTCAAAGAATACAAAATTTCAGTTAGATAGGAGGAATAAATTCAAGAGATCTATGGTACTAGATGTTGACTAGAGTTAACAACAATTTATTGTATTCCTGAAAATTGCTGAGTAAAGTGTTCTCACTAAAAAATATAAGCATTTGAGGTAATGTATATGGTAATTAGCTTGGTTTAGCCCTTCCACAATGTATATATATTTCAAAACAATATGTTATACATGACAAACATATAATTTTGTCAATTAATTTTTAAAATAAAGGTAAGAGAGGTGTTTAGATATGGAATAATCCTTTGCAAATCTCGGGGCTAAAATCTAAGCTTCAGCATGTCTGCAAACCTTATAATACATGGCATCCTACTTCCAAATCTCATTAGACTGTGGAATGAGATGAGGTTATGTTTTTTTTAAAAAAACTGGCTTAATTCTATTCATGTTTTGCTTCTGTCTGCTCATGCAAGCCCAGTATCTGAACACTTTCACAAAGTAGAGACCACGATGGGTTTTGCCCACCATTTGTGTCCCCCTAGCATTACATTGCCATTACCTGGCATATGGTGGGTAACCAGCAAATATTTGTTAAATGGATGTTGAAATTTCTCCCAGGGAAGTCTGTGCTGCTAACCACTAGTATCTGCTGGGCATCACTGTTGTTTCTGTGGCAAACTGCCTGTCCCACTGGTACCGCCACCCTTGCTGGGCACAGCTGTAATTTCCACTGACTAGAATCACTTCTGCCAAATGCTGCCGTCTCCCAGTAGATAGTGACGTATCCAGCTGGGCTTTGCCAGAGCTGGGCCCGGTAATGCCTGGGCTTCTCTTGTTCTATCTGGTTTTCTATTATTCTCTGGGAAAGAGATACCCGACTGTATTCTTTTTAATTGTCTGGGAGATTAAGAGGATAACCACCATTTATTGAGTGACTACTCTGTACCAGACCCTGTCTCAGGCACATATATTATCTCATTTAATGATTATAATAATCTTGTAAGGGTAATAACATTAGGCCCATTTTATTAATTTAAAAACTGAGGCTTTGCCCAATATCGCACAGCAAATAAATGTTTGAGCTAGGGCCTCACTCTATATTCTGGGTTCTTTGTTCTTTCTCCTACATTACAACTACACAAAAACTAAGATTTTCAATTTTCTTATTTCTTGTTTGTGTGTGTGTGTGTGTGTGTGTGTGTGCTGTTGTTTTGTTTTGTTTTGTTTTGTTTTGTTTTGTTTTGTTTTGAGACAGGTCTCTCTCTGTTTCCCAGGCTGAAGTGCAGTGGCACGATCTCAGTTCACTGCAACCTCCAACCTCCTGGGTTCAAGCGATTATCCTGTCTCAGCCTCCCAGGTAGCTGGGAGTACAAGTATATGCCACCACATCTGGCTAATTTTTCTCTTTTTAGTAGAGATGGGGTTTCACCATGTTGGCCAGGGTGGTCTCGAACTCCTGACCTCTGGTGATCTGCTCACCTCGGCCTCCCAAAGTGCTGGCATTACAGGCATGAGCCACCACGTCTGGCCAATTTTCTTATTTCTTAAAGGGAAAACAGGCTATTGTATTATGACTCCACTTCTACAGGAAACTAGATTCTGTCCAGGGTAGGATATATAGTTTCAGCAAGGCCAGAAATTGTCCTTGAGTTGTTATGGGAGGTGGGGAGGACATTTATAAAATGTCATGGAATCTTTGTCTGACAGTCTTCTAAAGGCCTCTAGAGGTCATCCAGGCCAAATACATCCCAGTCCATGCATCTCCCTTAAAGCATTGGCTTGAACCAGGGCCTGAGAAGAAGTTCACTCTTACAAGAAGCTGCCCTTTCAGTTTAAATAGTCCTCCTTCAATGGAGCCAAAATAGGCTCCAATTCTTCCTTGGAAGCCACACAGAATCCCAAATCTCTTCACTGCAACAGCCTTTCAAGAATTGATGCAATAAACAGGACACACACACACAAAAGTAGAAATTTCTCTTTTGCCATTCAAGAGGCTTGCTCTGTGATCGCTTCCTTATAAGACATGATTTCCAGCTCCGTTCCCTGACTAACCCTCTAGTCATGCACCGATCTGCCTTTAAAGGAAACACCCACAGTCCAGGTCATAATCACAGCTTTAGTGGGGCTGAGGCAGAGTCATATTCTCCCTTTAGTTTCACCTCACTTCTCTCTTTCCATCTTGATTTTTACCCCAGCCCCTCACACTCAAGCTGATCCAAACTGTCATCCATCTACAAAAGGGTGGTACTGCTGATAACTACACAAATGCATTAACTCTCTGAAGTATTTCACCAACCTACTCACCCACCTGCCTCTGAAGCCTCCCGTTTTGAAGTGGCAATGTGATCAATCAAGTCAGTCTCATGTTCCCAGCCCACACAGTACAGGGAAAAAATTAATGACACTGACTGTTCTTGCTACGGAAGCAACTCAACTAGACAGCAGCCTTCACAACAACGGAAAAGGAACACTTCGCTTTTAGTCATACTGTAAGGAAAGGGGGCGGGGGAGGGGGAGGAAGTATATATAAATATATATAAAGTAAAAAGCCATTTGCCTAAAGGCCGTAACAGGGCTTATGCTCCACTGGCTTAAGTAAAAACTAGGACTCCTCTTTTCACTCAGTGCTTAAGCATTTCACAGACACCAAAGACAGTAAAGACAGAAATACTTGATTTAGAGACTTTACCCAGCCCCTGTGGTTTGCAGATTGTAACTTCCAAAGCCAACCCAATGTGAATGGAAGCGATGCAGTACAAGGACAGGAGAGGCCCCTCTGCACCATCGATCATAGGCTTCCAGCAGCTCTGCCTCATTTCCTGCCCACCAGACCCAGAGAGTAAAGACTGGATGCATTTCTCCCATTCTCTCTCTCTCTTTCTCTCTCTCCCTCTCTCCTTCTCTCCCTCTTTCTCGCTGCCTTCTCTCTCTCTTTCTCTCTCTCTCTCTCTCTCTCTTTCTGTCTCCTTCTCCTTCTCTCCCTGCTTCTCTCTCTCACCACTCCTCATTCTTGCCTCAAGCCCAGCCCAGGGGTCAGCCTCTCCATTACAGAAATAAATCCATCCCTTGCACAGGAAGAACTGAGAGGCGTTAAAGGCCTGCTCTGTTCAGCTTTGTGCACAGGTGCCAGGCCCTTCTATTTCCTTTACTATCCTCAAAAGGAAATGGCCCCTCTGTACTCCTCATTCCTCAGGTCCCTAGATGTACTCAGATTTCCACACCCTGAAATATTGACTTCCTAAATTAGATTTCCCACCCCCAGCACTATTTACATAGAAACAGCATGGAGTGGCTTGGAGTCTATCTCTTAGAGAACTTACTTAAGGGCAGCGGCTTTCCATCTGACTTCCACAGAGATCTAGGGTATCTTTGGAACCACCTGAGGGGGCAAAGGGAAGGCCCACCAGATGGGCTCGCTTTTACATATAGGAATATAGGAATACTATGTAGCTTTTTTTTTAATAGGAATACTCTTCCACTCAAGAAAAGAAAGCCAGGTTACCATAGGGAAGCAGTCCTTCCTCACTTATCGCCCCGTGGCCATGAAACACACACACAGAAAGATGCATGCCTTCTCTGCTTCGCCGTGAAAGAGAAAAAGCTAAGAAAGGCTTTTGTGTTGGACAGTAAAAAGTGACAAACAGGCAGAATGTTACTGCTTCAGCTTCTCCCAGTTCTTAGAATGACACACTCTCAAAGAGCTCAGGATGGTCCAGTCCAGCCCTTCATTATTCAGATGTGAAATGAAAACCCACAGAGTTTTATTAACTTGGCTTGCTTTATTAACTTGGAAGCAAAGTCACTACCACAATTTTTTACACACAGTGCACACTCAGTGTTGAAGGAATAAATGTTTACATAAATAAGTTGTTAATATACACCCAATTCATTCCAGAAAACAGTTCAGGTGGTTTTCTAAGAAACATAAATCTAACGAAAAAGGAATGACATTTAATAGGAGTGACAAAAAGGATGAATAGATACGTGCAGAGATGTTCTTGTCTTGAACTAAAGCTCAAGACTTTGGAAATTAACATTCATTGTACTTTTCTAGACTGTTCTAAATTTGAGTAACAAACAATTTTCTATTTAGAAGTTTAAATAACTAGTGAGAAGCCAATGAGGGCTGGCAGGTCACAAGGTGTCTTTATGGATAATACCTTGTGTCTAGGTATATCCTGCCTTGATTTCATTCCAATTTGATTGTTCTTCTCTCAAGACCAGAGCCTTTTCACTAGATTTGCTATAAGAAAACAGAATTGGGTTATGACAAACAGCAAGTCAAGTAGAGAACCTAGAGGTCGCACAGGCTGGCATGTGTTGGGACAGGCTTGATGGTTGTGTGCAGGGATCTCGCAGAAGAAGGCTATAGTCTCGCTTCTCTAAGATTTGCCCATAAACCAGCAACAATGGCATCACCTGGGAGCTGGTTAGAAATGCAGACTCTCAAGCCCCACCCCAAACCCAGAGAATCAGAATCTGCATTTTAACAAGATCACCAGTTCATCTGAAAGCACATTAAAGTTTGAAAAGCAGTGCTCCACAGCATCTTTAAACTCACCAACGCAGGCGCCTAAAGTGCAGCCATAAAGACCTTGAGAAGATTTCGCAAAGAACTAAAAATAGAACTACCAATTGATCCAGTAATTCTACTACTGGGGATATATCCAAAGGGAAAGAAATCATTACCTCAAAGGATATCTGCATTCGTATGTTTATTGTAGCACTATTCACAGCAGTAAAGATGGAATCACCCTAAGTGTCCATCAACAGAGGACTGGATAAAGAAAACATATACCATGGCATATTACTCAGCCATAGAAAAGATGGAAATCATATCTTTTGTAGCAGCATGGATGGAACCGGAAGCCATTATCCTAAGTGTAATAACTCAGAAACAGAGTAAAGTAATGTATGTTCTCATTTATAAGAATGAATATGCAATGGGTATACAGAGTGGAATATTAGACTCTGGAGACTACAAAAGGTAGGAGGGTGGGAAAGGAGTGAGGGTAGAAAGCTTACCTATTTGAGTGATGAACACGATGTTCACTGTTCAGGCGACGGGTACACGTAAAGCCCAGACTTCACCGCTGCACAACAGACGCATGTCAGAAATCTACACATGTGCACCCAAGTATATACAAATGTTACATTTTTTATTAAAGTAAAATAAAATGCAGCCATAGAATAACTAAATAAAGCCTGAAACATACAGTTGGCTTGAAGCACATCAATAAGAAGGACTTAACGGGAAGTGGGGGGAAAACTTTGGTTTGGTTTTTGTTTTTAGAGGTTTTTGTTGTCCTCATTGATTGTCAATGAAACTATCAAATGAAAGTCAAAGGGGAAAAGCTACTTTTTGGGCCAATTTGTTTAGTCCTACTTTGGCACACATTGACAAAGATATTCACCCCCAGGGGGCATAATTGTTCTTGAGAAGTGACTTTGTTTTAGAGAAAACTTTTGTTTCCAGAGGCACAGGCTACACAGCACGGAGTGGAATAGAAATACGGCGATTATCCAGTTCATTTACTTGCAGTACACAGTCAGACAAACCAATCCAGGTAGTGTGGGCCATAAAAAACATTCCGAGGTGCCTGAATTATCCAGGTTCACTGCTAACTTTGTTCACATGAACTGGATCACAGCCAGCCCCACACAGTATTGTGTGCTTTTAAATACAGCGCAGGGGGGACCTGCACCAGCGGACGCGAGGAGGGGAGGGGCAGGTGTTGGTGACCCCTGGACCCAGACAGCATCTGACAAAGGGTGACATTAGTCTTCGGCAGAACGTCGGCTGCACTGTCTGCAAAGCAGTTATGACATGGAAGACAGGGAGGTCTGCCAAAATACAGACACTGGGACCAACCAAAGAATAATTTCTATAAATTCCATACAGGGAGCGGAGAGAGAGATGTCAGCTGCTGGGTAGCAGCACACACAGGACCGCAGGGTAGAGTCCGACAAGAAAGGGAAAATTTTTTTGAAAAGGCCAAATTTGTTCAAACAAGGTATGGCAGGCCAGCTGGAAGACATGTCAGTCAAGGAGTAGACTCTGCTCAGAGGTATTTCTGTCACTTGCACATGATAGCGTCTCAAAACTAAATATAAGGGAAAATGAGAGCGAGATTTTCTCCAGGCATGGGGTGATTCTGATTGCCATTTAGAAACTGGTAGATTAACTAGTATTTGTTCAGCCCCTCCTATATGGAAGGTCCCTTTTCAGGTGCTTTGCATAAGATGGCTATTGGAGGGAAGTAGGGTGGTTAACCCCTTCGGGATCAAAACCACCCCTAATGGATACTTGTTTGGACTACAGGGATCCCTGAAGTTCCTGGAACTGTCTGAAATTTTTTAAATGTATTTACATATGTTTTTTTCTGAGAGAAGAAACCATAGTTCTCATCAGATTGTCAAACAGATCCATGGCCCCAAAAAGATTAAGAATTACAGTTAGCTGAATGAACTAGGAAAAACTGAAGGAATAACATCTATCGAGTATTCTCTTCCAGGCCCTGTACTTGGTGACATCATTTGATATGGTTTGGCTGTGTCCCCACCCAATCTCATCTTGAATGGTGGCTCCCATAATTCCCACATGCTGTGGGAGGGACCCAGTGGGAGATAATTGACTCATGGAGGCAGTTTCCCCCACACCATTCTCATGGCAGTGAATAAGTCTCACGAGAGCTGCTGGTTTTATAAGGGGTTTCCCCTTTCTCTTGGCTCTCTGTCTTTCCTGCCTGCCACCACGTAAGACATGCGGCCGTGTCTGCCATGATGGTGAGGCTTTCCCAGCCACGCGGAACTGTGAGTCCATTAAACCTCTTTTTCTTGATAAATTAGTCAGCATCAGGTATGTCTTTATCAACAGCATGAAAAAAGACTGATACATCATTTAACTCTCCTAAAAACCCTAGTGTTATCATCCCCATTTTCCAGTTAAGGCAAAGCAAAGCTGAAAGTGGGTGTGGGAAACCTTAGCAGGTGAACACACCTACCAACTGTAAGGTCTAGAAGGTAAACTCAGACCGATCTAGTCCAAAAAGGTCTAACTTTTTAATACTATGATGCTTCCTGGGTAGATTTTTGTGGGGGGCGGGGAGGTGGGTTGTTCCAGAATTAATGAAGGAAGGCACCAAGGAAGACCAACGTGGCATTTTTGCTGTCTCTTGAAGAATGAGCTGAGATTGGGCATCTCGAGGGAGAGGGAAGCACATTCCAGGTGGAAGGGGCAAGGTAAACACAGGCAGAGCGGTAGGAAAAGCTGAAATGTTAACTGAGGACATCACCTTCCCTCCTGTTGACTAAGGCGCTTCATGAAAACTTGAGAGACAACTAACAGTCACAAGACTAAATGCATCCAAGGATTAAACTTCTAGCCTATTTCGTCTTAAATTTCCCGCTACCCAAACCCCAGCGCAAACAGAGAATAACCTCTTCTACCAGAGACCCTGACATAAAGCCCAGAAGCTGCTTAATGCCCAATATCGATTCAAACAAGTGCATTTTGTTTCTAATGCATGGTAAGCAGGAAGAGCAGGTTTACTGGAGGTCAGGAAGAAGCCAAGAGTTTCCCCGGGGCCACCGGAGCCCAGACAGCAACACAGGGCCTCTCTGGAAGGAAAAGATCATCTGTTAAGTGTGTGGGGTTTAATGCATCTCCAGTCCCCCAAGACTGCTCCTGTCTCAACATAAATAATATCCAGAGACTAAATATTCCATGTGCACCACAATACAGTTAATCAGGCTCTAGGCACACATTGACTCTACAGTGGGATTCTGCTGCCTTCTGAAACAGAAAAGCCATTGACAAGAGGAATATTAGCATGGAATCCCATGTAATTGAATAGTGGTTTTACGTCTTGCGATTAACAGATGACAGAGTCTTACCCCAGGGTACTCCCTCCCCTCTCCTTACCCTGCAGACACACTGCCGACCACTCAGCCATCACCACCAGCCACACACTCTTCAGTTCTGGTGCTATTTTTAGAAATTAACGCTTTTTTAAGGGAGCCATTTCACATGCAATATTGCTGCTCAGGTAATAACTCTAAAGCATCTTCTCATTGGCTTATACATGATTTTAAGTAGATAACAGGCCAAACCTCTTCAGGATCCCTGGATGGGAATTCTTAAGAGTCTATTTCCCATAAATGGAGGGCAAAAGGTTGTTAAAAAAATAAAGATGCATGCCATTCATCTTGTTTCAGTAGATCCTAAGTTCCTCAAGGGTAGGAAGAGGTTATTTGCTGATTGATTTCATATTTACCGAGTCCTAATTATCTTCATGGACCATAGAAATAAATCTATCAATATACTTCATTACAAGAAGAACATTTTGCTCCCTTTAGAAAGGACACAGCAGCATTCCCTTTGATGCCTCCTTTCCTTTATACTGATTAACAACTTGAAAGAGCACTACTTGTTCTAAAAACAAAATATGACTAGAAAAATACTTCATTCTGTTCCATAAAACCAGAATGAAAGATTCTCCCTCTCTGAAAAAACAAGGCGTTTAGAAACGAAGGAGCTGCAGAGGAAAGAGGCAGGGGATCATCCCTGAAAACGTTTCACTCTCAAAGTACACACCATCAAAAATCATAAGTAATTACAAGATTTCATACTTAGTATTCTCAAAACATGGTTTCAGCCAGAATGGATGTGCTGCATAAGGAAACCTAAAAAGAAAAATTTTTTAAACAAACAAAAAAAGCTAACAAATTTCTAACAGAGTTACTACTCTCAAAACCAGCAAATATGTATCTATAAACAAATGCATTACTCGTGCCCACCAGCGTATCACCTAAAAGTGCTGCACTTAGGCAAGGGGGGGAATGACACAGGAGAAAGGGTGGCTACCGTTTTACCCCCGAGAACAGCACTGGGACCACCACCAGCACGTGCAGCCTGTCAGAGATCGGGACCCAGATCATTACAAGGCCAACTTTGGCAGCTCATTATCAATTCAGTGTGGGTGCTGTTTTGTAAACACATTTAATTTGATTTTAAATTTTAATCCACGAAGTCATTACTAAAGGACTCCAGGCTGCTGAAATGATGAACCAACTGCTTCTAAAGCTGACACGAAGACACCAGAGCCAGGGATGGGGTTTTCCATCCCCGGCTCCCTTCTGTGCTTCCCTTACCCCTCTAGCGTCCCTGATCTCCTTCTCAGCAGTGAACTGACTCTCTCATGCATGGTCCCTGCCCACATGGAAGATTTTCTGTTCCCACCGGGCTGTGTATGCATATGTGTGCCTCTGTGTTGTGTCTGTGTGTGTTTATGTGTCTGTCTCCTTCTCTCTCTCTCTTTCTCTTCTCTCTCTCTCTCTCTCACACAGACACACACACACACACACAAGCACACACAAGGAAGTTCATTGCCTTTTTCTGACCCGATATTCCAATCATTGCCTCCTCTACCTTTCCAATTTAACCTAAATCTACTTCTAAACATGTCTTTTTAACAAAAAGAGCAGGCACTGGGTGAGTTTGGAGGAATGAAATTGTCTTAAAGAGCGGATGGCAGGGAGTACAGCTGACTGACAGATGGACTGACCAACTGAATGGGCTGGATGTTATTTATGTTAAGACAGGAACAGTCTTAGGGGACTGGGGACGCATTAAACCCCACACACTTAACAGATGAACTTTTCCTTCCAGAGAGGCCCTATGTCTTATCTATTGCCCTCCTTGGACTATCGGTTCTCATGGCTAATAAACCATAAAATGAGACGTTTTCTTCAAAGGAGAGATCAAAAGGTGAATCTTTCAAAACATGTCATATTATAAAATTTGGTTTATTGAAAAATGTATCGGCTCTGGTTCTAAGGGATTTGTTTTACTTTAGCTTTTATTTTAGATACGGGGGTACATGTGCGGGTTTGTTACCTGGATATATTGCACCCGGGTAGTGAGCATAGCATCCACTAGGTGGTTTTTCAACCCACGCCCCCTTCCATTCCTCCCTCCCCTCTACCAGCCCGCAGTGCCTGTTGTTCCCATGTTTATGTACATGTGTCTCCATGTTTAGTTCCCACTTATCTGTGGGAACATGCAGTATTCGGTTTTCTGTTCCTGCTTTAATTTGCTTAGGATGACGGCCTCCAGCTCCGTTACCACCAGTTTCCTCCTCATAACAACCCTGTGAGGATGGTGTTGAGGGACTACGTTAACTTCCCTTCCCAGGTCCACATGGGGTGTGGTTTCAAAGGCAAGAACTTCCCAGGGCCATACCTCTATCCACCCCTACTCTGGGAGCCTAGAGTTCTCTAACTTTCCCACGAGCCCGAAGGTAAACAGCCCCAGTGAGCTTCCTTTGTTTAAAAAAAAATGCCGAAAGCCTTGGAAGGAGGGGCCCTATTGCGAGCCAGACAGCCAATCCAGCATCAGAGTCAAAGATCAATCACTCCAGAAGAAGTCTGGAAAAGCTCCTCTCACTGGACAAAAACTTGAATGGGGCGGGAGTAACTCTGGGATTAAATTCCCCTTACTCCCTTACCTACACGGATTTCTCTGTCGGGGATCCCCTCCCGTGACAGCGTGGGAGCGCTCTCTCTCTCTCTCTCGCTCTCTCTCTCTATCTCTCTCTCTCTCTGTCTCTCTCTCTCCCCCTCTCTCCCTAACAAATCGCTTTTCTGCAAACTCTCTGGGTTCAAAATTTACTTGAATGAGCTCACTGCGCCACCAGGGCCCTCTCCCATTCTTGGGTGAGTGAGGCCCAAGGACCTGGGAAAACACATCCCATCGGGGAACAGTGAGCCTCTTTGGGACTCCTGCAGCCCTGCTCCTGTCCCCCGGTTACAGTATCATCCTTCTCCTCCACTTCACAGGAGGCTGGAACACTGAGAAGTCAAATAACTTGCCCAAAATCTCACAACTGGAAAGGGACTGTCAGGATGTCCACCCAGATAATCCGGCTCCAGAGTCCATGCTTCTAGCTCCACTACATTCTGCAGTTTCTGATTTAATGGGTTGCATCTTTGTCTAATAAAGAGAAAATTTTGCATTTACTTTTGTATGCCTCTTATCTACTATTAAAGCCAAGTTTTTTCTATCAGGGAAAATAGATGAAAGATTTACCCTACTAGGTAAATCAGTTATTATCCTATTTACCCTCTTGAGTATTTATCCTATTTTATTTACCCCACTGTGTAAATCAAATATTGTTCACAATTTGTGTTTATGGCCCCACCATTAACAACACGTGTGTCGACAAGAAATATTCTAGACCAACCCTCTCATGCTTCCTTCGATCCGTTCCTTTTGCTAGTCCATAGACGTAATCAGATCCCCTTTCCTTTCCAAAAAGCAGCTTCTTAGCATTCTCAAGCACTTCTCCCTGACTGCTCAGTGAGGTTTAATATAGCATCCCAGAGCAGCCAGGCATATCCAGCCCTAAGGCACCCAACACAGAGGCCCAGGAAGCTTCCCTAGACAAAAACTAGTGTTGATCAAGAAAGTCTCCATGTTCTGTGCTGTTCCGTGATAATCTACGTGTCTTTCTTTGATCTAACGTTAAAGTGGGCAAACTAAACCCTGGACAAGCTGGGAAAGCCAAAAGAGTGATTCCATTCTTTTTCTGTGGTAATAATAATAAAATTTTCTGTTCTGCAGAGCTGGTGTTTTTACTGACGTTTCTTCCAAAGAATGCTGTGCTTTTAAGATGTTAAAACCCAAAGGCTCCAGGATTTTTTCCTCTTTCAAAAATAGATGGTTCTGCTTTTCATTTAAGGTGCAGTTTAGAAAGAAGCAGCCTGTAAAACCAATGAACTAATTGGAAATCACTTAATGACTGTAGCAGCATTTTGGATTTCCGGCGTTGGTTCACAGCAGTCAAGAGAAATTGCTTTCCAATATTATGATAAGGTAAGCTGTGGAGGTCTCACAGGGGGCGGTTGAAGGCTGCTGAGAGAAACAATCAGCTCTAATATGCCCACCAAAATAATGGAGACATTATAACATGGAACTCAGTGATTGTAAAGTAAGCACAACATAAAAATCCAAAGATATGTGGAGATCTGCTGAGAATAAATGTGCAGCCATAGTTCCTCGCTATGATTTTTTGAGAGCTTACAATCATCACATGGACATTATGCTGCGGAAATTGCTCTTACAGAGACAGCCGGGCATGTGTGGAAAAGGAGATGACATGAGGAGAAGGAAAAAATAATAGAGTTCCAGTGCTTACCCTGGAACAACTGTTCAATTAATTGTTTAGTATGAATATAGTCATTGTTCACATTAGAGAAATAATCTAGTTAATTGCTCAAGAGTTAACATAGCCAGAGAAAATAAGTTACCCCAAACAAAATATTTTATCCATTTGCCATTTGTTTGTCTTAAGGTAGTGAATTCTCTTAGCCTATTTCCAAATATCATAATTCATTAAACCAAAATCATCCGTGTAGAAAAGAATATCAGCAATACCTCATTCCTTTTTTACTTTAAAAGAGAGGCATAGGGATACGCATGGGGAAAAGGACTTTAAACTTTCTTTGAGGTGGATACTTGGTCCTTATTTCTCCCAGGCTTCAGAATTATTTTGTGAGTGTGGCAATCTTTTCCCCTCCCTTTACCTTAGTTTACTCAGCTGTAAAATGGACTGACACATGTTAGAAGAATTATGTATTCAAATGATGGTCAAATTTTACAAACATAAAGCTAAAACACTACAAATTCTTCCAGCAATGACAAACTTTCATTTTTTTCTTCCCCATTGGTACAGTAAGTTTGGGCAACGAAGACTCTCTGGGAGACATTTGCTGTTGTTTTCCAACAGGAAGGAAATTCTATACACATGCTTGTCACTCCACTGCCTGCATTTGAGCCTTATCTAGTCCCCAGCTTTATTAATTCAGTAATGACGAGCAATGTATTAGATGCCTCCACTGGGTACTGCCTTAGATGCTTGCTTTGTGTTCAGCCGTTACTCAAAGGACAAGAGGACAGAAGGTGTACTCTATTCAAGCAGCAGCATAAAGACCAGTGCAGTGCCACTCACACAAATCGCTGTGCCCACCAGAACAGGGACGACATTAGCCCTTTCTTCTCACTCGCCTCATATAGTAGGTGCTCATTCAAAGCAGGACTCACATTGTACAGCTATCTGCCTGGAAGTCCTTCATACAAGAAAACTCCCAGGGTGAGGTGGGCAACATTAGTACTATAACACACTGATGATTCTTCCTTTAAAAACAATGTTTTGGGCCAGGTGCAGTGGCTCACGCCTGTAATCCCAGCACTTTGGGAGGCCAAGGCGGGTGGAACACAAGGTCAGGAGATCGAGACCATCCTGGCTAACATGGTGAAACCCCATCTCAAAACAAAACAAAACAAAACAAACAAAAAACAATGTTTCATGCTAAGCAAATTTTTACCTCTTTAAATTATTACCTTTCCTAGGACTTAATTTCTCATCTGCATTCCAGAAAGTGGCATCCAGATTATATCAAACATCCAGATTATATCAAGACAACAGGGTTGATAAACTGATTTTTAGTTACAATAAAGATGATCAATAGGGGCCAGGTGCAGTGGCTCACACCTATAATCCTAGCACTTGAGAGGCCAAGGCGGGAGATCAGAAGGTCAGGAGATCAAGATCATCCTGGCCAACATGGTGAAACCCCATCTCTACTAAAATACAAAAAACTAGCAGGGCATGGTGGTACCCGCCTGTAGTCCCAGCTACTTACAAGGCTAAGGCAGGAGAATTGCTTGAACCCAGGAGGCAGAGGTTGCTGTTAGCTGAGATCGTGCCACTGCACTCTAGCCTGGTAACAGAGCAAGACTCTGTCTCAAAAAAAAAAAGAAAAGATGATCAATAAGTAAAACAGAACGTTGACTCTAATGATACAGCAACCACATCAAGAATGTCCCAGATGTGAGCTGGACTACCCCATGAAATAGCAAGGATAACATTCCAGTCTTCTTAATGAAAGAAAAACCCCCAAGCTATCAAAGGAGAAAAATCCTGCAAATTAACCTTTCAGACTGATTCAGAACATTTTCCAGGATGATGCACCTGAAGAAAAACATGTGATTCAATTAATAGCATTTGTCACGCTGCAGACTGATCCAAAGGTGAGGCTACACCTACGAAGACAGGCTGAATGCCCAGCTTGTGTAGCCTCATTTGCAAAGCTCGGCACTCTGGAGCTTAAATGTCCCTGCTTAACAAATGGGGAGCAATTTAGTCTGTTGTATAAAGACAAGAGAAAGGCCAAAGTCTAACAATAGCTCACCTCTCGCTGAGTCCTTGAATTAGTAAATGTTATTACGAAAGGAAAATATACTTTTATCTAGGTTGTTACTTTTTCCCTCTGCCGTCCTCTGTGGCTTTGCCTGTAAGCTCATAGTTTTTAGTTAAATTGGACAATTACTGAGTGAGAAGTGCATAATTAATGAATAGTCAGTCACTGTATATGTCTGGAAAACTGTGACCCAATCACTGAACAGATAACTGAACCACTAAAATAAATGACTTGTTCCACTCATTACCTGATCAGCATTTGTTTAGAAGTTCCTTGGCGCCCTATCAAAATTCTAATCAGTTCTGTTTAAATTACATTTTTTTGAACTGCATTGTTATAAATGCTAATTTATGCTTAGAATGGAACAGCTTTATTTCTTACCTCCTGAAGAAACGGCTGAATAAAAACATACTTCTACAGGGCATAAAAGATTATCAAGGGTTCAATGACTATTGGATTTTGCACTTGCCAAAACACATCCTGAGACTTCAAGCTGAAGCTCTAGGGGACAAGAAGGACATTCAAAGCCTCCCATAGCAAAGCCATCCCCAAGAGGAGGCTGAGGACTGTCACAGCAGCATCTGCAATCACCACTGGGATTTGCTGCCTTTGGGAACTGGGCAGCCTTTGGCGGGGGTCAAGGGAAAGAAGGGAAAATTGTTACAACTTGAGAATAATGATCCAAAGAATCTTAAAGGCAGATGGTTATTTCAGAATCTCTAGGCAACTTTTGTGCACGGAGAGGGATTTCTCCAAGCCTGGTAGCCCATCTGCTTTTGTGATGATGTCCATGTCCACCAGCTTGTAGGCGGTGGCAGATCTCACATGGTAACTCCACATATTTTTTCACAATTAGTTTGGTCTCCAAACTTAGCACCAAGATGTCACTCTAAGCAAGTCAGACAGTTCCACCCAAGAGAAGACTAAAGCACTGTTTTGCTCTCTCTGATGTACAAGGCTTGACCACTTGCAGCCTAGGGGTGGCCCAGACAGGCCCTAAGTCATTTGGGATCTAGAGGACCTCAGAAGAGAGAAGATTGAAGCTGGTCTTCCAGAAATAGCCAGAAATCTCCTAATGAGGCCACAAAAGTCCTGTCTTTAAAAGTGCCTCATCCACTGTGATACTCCCCTCCCATCCCAGGCTCAGCGTCTGGTCTGCGGAAGTTAGCGAGCCTGCCATTATCCTGCCTGGAGTGGGAGGCATCACATTCAGAATTCATTGCCAGAAGTTTTTTATAAGCTGAGGAATTACCTTGAGAGGATTGAATTTCCAAGCACAAGTCAGCACCTGCTGGGGAGGCTGGGGCCATCTCAATCATCCTGTACCCTCGAGTCTCTTGCAGAGAGTGGACAAAGCGAGGCTGGATCAGGCTGGCTTAGGGCCGCTTGGCCCAGGGGCTAGAAAACACAGGTTCACAAAGGCATTTAACCTCGTTTAAGCAGTGCAACGTGGCTGCGGCTTAAACAAGGCTGGAACATTTTCTCGCTTATTATCACCTTGATAACCTTTTCCTGTAGCTAGGAAGGGGTGGCATGAGAAAGCGGGGCACGGGGAGACACTGGGAGAGGAGGTGGGGTGCCACAGCACTGAGCAGGAGGGGAGCAAGCTGCTGTTTTTCCTGTTTTCTGAGTGCATTTGGAAAGAGAAGAAGGATGTTTGCTCTCTAAATATTTTTACTTTTAAATAGAAACCATTTTCCAGACTGCACGGCTAATCACTTCATAGAAAAGGGAAGAAAAGAATAGCTTTCATTCACTTTCTTTGAAACCTATTCATTACAGTTTGAAAGCAAAATTTCTCTATGAAATACCTAAGTAGTGGCAGCATTTCTACAAGATCCAAGCGTTAGGGTGAGGGAGCAGAGACGGGAGAAGTAAGCAGAGCCCAGGAATAGCTGTGCTCGCGTCATCGAGGGGAGAAGAGGAACTGATCACCTTCATCTATTGGAAGTGGTTGGGGGGATGGGGAGCAACATGGTCCCCTCCCCACACCTCCCCAAAGAGGCACAACAGCAAGCCTGTCTGCCCTGTGGCTGAAACCAATCCTAAAAGAAGTCTTTTCAGATAAATTAAACTTTACAATGATTGTTTCTCAATCTTATTTAAATCAATTATAATAATAACTGATTCTAATTTGCATAAAAATCTCTCATCCTCCTCTAAAGCTATTTGAACCAAACCCAAATTAAAGCTCTGTGTTGGAAACAAGCGGGTTTAAAAGCCTCACTACGGTTCCTACCAGCAGATGACTCTGACTCGAATACCACCCACCACTCTCTCTGCCTGAGCATCCCTGGACTGGCAATTAAAAGTCCTAGATAATATTTCTAGGACTATACAAATCTTTGTATAACTCACCTTTGAGTTATAAAAGTTCACTGTTCTAATCTGAAAAAGAAAATTAAGTCCCTGGGAGAGCACGGGTTGTCTACCAAACGTCCACAGATTGTGAGGCTCAGTCACCACTGTGATTATCTTATTATTATTATTGTCATTGCAGGCATTTAACATTAACTGAGGAGCTACAATTTCCCTGACTCTATCCATGATAAATGATATAGGAGTTTTACAGAATCATAGTTACCATTGACTCTGGGCCAATAATTTGGCATTTCATCTCAAAATGTTGCTCGTATCAGAAATGTAAGAAGTCAAATGGGAAGACATCGTCCATCTGTGAAGTGATTCGCATTTTCAATATGTCAATTTAGCCTCCATCCATATCAGTTATAAAGCTGTGGAATAACCAAAGATAGAGTCCTGTGACATCTCACTAGAGGCTTCACTCCAACTTAAAATTGGTAATTAATCAGTATTACATACACTTTATAGTTCAATCCTCTTAGCAATTACTTGGAAGACAAAACACATAATGCTTGTTAAATGCTAAGATGGTATAAATCTGGGAGAAATAGTTAATATTTTAGATTCCACGTGACTCAAAGTTCTTGCCAGGCTGAAGCAATAGGAAAAATTTATATGAGATATCACAAAAATAAACACAACTCTGCACTTAAGTTCAAAATGCCAATTTAGGTACATTATGTTTTGCCAGAAATCATGTGAAAAACCAGAGGGGCTTTTACTGTGTGCTTTAAAATTAGGAGAAGCCAGTGTGATACAGCTACATAAAATGCTAACAGAATTTTAGATGACAATAACAGACATCTAGTCCAAAACAGGAGAGGTAATGGTTCTGTTGTACAGTGGTCAGACATCACATCGCTAAGAGAGAAAAGGTAACAAATCTCCTTCACCAACTCTGCAAATTTGAAGATGTCATTTGAGCCTTAGAGTTCTCATCTGAAAATGGAAATAATGGCAGCCAACAGAGATATCCTCATAAAAATGTTGTAAAATCAAATGAGTTAGTCTTCATAAACGTGTTTTGAAAATTATAAAGTAGCATTGCACTGGACATCTGCTATTTGTCATTCAACAATCACCTTCCTCTTTTTGGCAATTTCAATTCGGCCCTCTCTTGGGGAACCTCTCCTCCATCATTCTTACCACGTGGTGGGCCCAACTTGGCTGAGGCTGCAGAGATAGGTTTAGGAATGGCCACATGACCCAGCCAGAGCCAAGGAGACATGAGGAGACTATGGGAGGCCTTTTGAGAACAAAGAGCTCTTGCTCCTTAACTGTATTTGGTCATATAAAGAGTCGAGTCTTACAATAGCATCCTGCTACCCAGGGAGAAGTCAGCCTGAAGATGAAGCTTAACCAACAGAAGTGGGGAGAAAAGGCAGAAATGAAAGAGACAAAGAAAGAAGCCCCGATGATCTCATTTGATATTCTGGATCAGACCCTCTCAGCCAAAGCCAGTATTCCCTTTCACTGTTCTATATTCTAAGCCCATGTATTACTTTTTTTTGTCAGTTTGAGCAGGGTTTTTATGTCCCTTACAACAGAAAGAGTCCTACAATTGTGCATTTATTCTTATGTCTTGGAAAATCCAGTTATTTAAATATATGGAAATAATACATGAGAGAGTTTTCAAGTAGAAAAGATAGACTCCACAAAAATCAAATTTGTTTACATTGTGTTAGATTATTATAATTCCATTACATTGTTACGGTGACTGTGTTTACTAATACAAGCAAAATTTCATTATTGACTATGTCTTGGATTCTAAGACCTACATAAGAATTTATGTAACAACTTTGTTCTAAAAACAATTTTTTTTAGCATTCTGCCTCTGGGAAATCCACGTTTCCAGCCTACCCCATCTTGTCTTTCTTGTCTTCCTTTTCTTCCTGCTGAGCTAATAGCCAGATCTCCAACTGAAACAGCAGTGCCCATCTCTGATTAATGGGATCTTTCTCCCCACCTTTTTTAATGGCTTTCTCCCGTTGTGATTTCAATCAGAACATCACTGGGAATCCCTCCTGGTGCCTCTCCGGGATCACTGCTATTGCCATTTCTTATAGACTACTCCTCAAGAAGAGAAAAGCCAAAGAAATGTCCCCATACTCCAAAGCTGGAATCAATGTGGAATGTGGAAAAACATATTACAGCATTTTCCAGCCAGAAAGGCCTAGAGACATCATCACCTGATCAACAGTGGACTAAATCCAGCCCACCTGATTTTTATTTTCAATTGCTTTATACATAAAGTTTTATTTGAACACAGCCATGCCTGTTTGTTACGTATATTTGTCTGCTTTCATGCTATAATAGCAAAGTTGAATGGTTGTGACAGACACCACATGGCCTGCAAAACCTAAAATATTTACTCTCTGGCCCTTTACAGAAAAAGTTTGCTAACCTCTAATCTAGTCCAATCACCTAGTTCTTAAAAAGAAGCTTAGGCCCGGAAAGATTAGCTAATCATACACAAAAGACCAAATCCAAGTTTGTTTCACATGATAGTGTTTTCATGTTCTATTCCTGTCTACTAGATTAGAGGTGTCTTGCAGGCAGAGATTGTGCCTCGTGTTTCTGTGATATCCCAAACCATAGAGGCTGAATACTGAAGTGTCCATTAGAACTAGTTAGATAAATGCAAAGGTATTGAGGAGATAATGAATTTATTCAGAGACGTCTATGTAAACCATCTCCCCTCCCGCCTCCACAGCCTCCAAATATTTGTAGCCACAAACCAGTGATTCTCCATGGGACATCAAGTCACTATCTATGACATCAATCTAAAATGGCATGAAAGTATCCACCTCACAGAATGGTGAGGCTCAGATGAGATAAAGTGTGGAAGGCATGTAGCACAGAGCCTGGCACATGTCAAACACTCAAAGAGTAGTGGGTTACTGTGATGACTATCATAAAAATGGAGGCACCCTGAGACATAACAGCGTCTTACAGGGAACACGTATTTTGCTCATATTACTATACTGTGGACTTCTTCCAGATACCTCTCTAAGCAATGGGGGAACATATACAAAGGTGGGCTCAAACACTTCATTTCTGCAAACAATTGAATCCATTTTCAATTGCTGTCACACAAGGAAGTTTGAGCACAAGTGACAGAAACAGGGTTCTCCCAGATCCCAACAGCACCTGTAGTACTAGCAGGAGAGAAAAAGATTCTTTCCCTGGAGCTAAGGCATTACAAATGTCAATACTTAATAAAGGAAGGAAAAATGTAGCATTGTGTCAAATAGCTTGTGTACAGCATGAATCTAATCGTGGCCAAGGACATCTGTCCTGATACTCTCTACCATGGAAATAGTCCCACCCGATACCAAGGGCTTTCCTCTGGCCACATCAGCCCTTGTCTATTCTGGCTAAACCTTCTTTAGATTTTATGGCTGTAACTTTCTCAACTAATAGGAATATATCATCATTGCTCAACAGCATACCGCATTTATTGCATGAAACTTTTAGCTATGGGCAAAATATTTTCACCATCCAGCCCATCCTCTTGCCAAAGAATTATGCTTATAAAACTATTTTGTATTTTGATAGTCCCCGATATGGAAATAAGAAGGGAATAATAAACCTATGATCCTAGTCAAATAGAAACAGCCAAGCACTCATCCTACACTCCACCTCTCTTCCTGTTCTAAGGTGGTACCTCACAACGACCCTTTTCTCCGTCGTTGTCTTTGTTTTGAGACAGTCTTACTCTCTTACCCAGGCTGGAGTGCAGTAGCACAATCACAGCTCACTGCAGCCTCAAACTCCCAGGTTCATGAAGACCCCCCTGCCTCAGTCTCCTGAGTAGCTGGAACTATATGCATGTGTCACCACACCCGAGTAAGTTTTTGATTTTTTGTAAAGACAGCATCTCGCTATGTTGCCCAGGTTGCAATACCCCTTTAAATAAATGTCCCTTTAGAACCTAACAAGAACATGTAGAACAATATCGTCTACCCTCTCCTCTACCCAACTCCTTCTTTTGATGCTAATCACAGGGAGTAAACATTTTTCCAGAATCACTTAGCCCATATCACGAATCAAACCCTACATGCGGGCCTCTGTGATGTGCTAAACTCATCTGCTTAGGTCCTGGCAGCCAGAGAAGATGACTGGGGGCTAATAACTAGTAAACTCCCCCATTACGAGGGCCTTTCCCACCCAGGCCCCCATTCCTACTGCCACCATCTGCGTTTGTTCTTCTGCTACATAAGAACTCAAACTGGGTGGTGGGCCTGTTATTTTTAAAAGTCTTTCAGTAGCGTCTATACCCAGAACTGCCTCATCACAATTATCCTCACCAAACGAGGAAACTTCACATTGAGAATGGATATGGTTTTCAGCCAGCACCAAATGTCTCTCCTTCTGCCTTTTTGTCTTTCCGATCAATCAGAACATGTGAAACTCCCAAATGAAGAGTAAACACACAGCCCAGGTTCCTTTCATCTCCTAACATATGTTATGAAGGGGGAGGGAAAAAACTCTATTCCCAGCTTCAATCAGCCCTTGGTATTCTGCGAAACTGAAAGGAGGTTGTGTGGCGCTGTGGAGGAGTGCCGAATGTGGGCCGGCTCCTCCGAAGATAATAGGTATTCGCTGCATACCTGAGTCTTGGAGTCATTCTCTCTCCTGCGAGCGCTTCTGTATTTATATATAATGAGATCATTACCAGGCAGCTATTCCAGTTTTATTCAGACTTTAATATTTCTTAAAGAAAAAAAAAGTAGCATACAAAAGGGTTTGTGATGCCAACTCAATCAGACGTGCTGTTGATGGAGAATTATTCAAGTGCAAGCCAGAACAGGCAAAAAAAATTTTCAGAGAGGTTTCTGTCAAAGCTGAGTTCTCCTGTGACGATGTTTCAAGCGAATGTGCCGAAGTGTCCAGAGGTGAGGAAGGAAAATAACAACGAACAGAAGAGAGGGCTGTGTATAGGATTAAAAACGAGGCACGTCGCAGCCTAACTATTCAGGCAGGTAGGGCATGTGCCTCCTGCCGAGACTCGACTCCCACCCCCGCTTTCAGTGAGTAATTAGACCAGGGAAGCAGCTTTACTTGCCGTGGGCTTCACTAGGAGCAGTCATGTTTTAGAAATTAACTCTTTGGTGGGTGCTACTGACTTTTGTGATTGAACTCCAGTGGATAGGCAAGGTAGGTAAAGGCAATTCCTTCCTCCTCTCACAACATGCTTTAAAGAAGGGAGTTTCTGTCTCTTCAGTTTCATTGCATCTTCAGGGGGGAAAAAGAAATACAGAAGAATTTTCTTTCCCTTTGTCCAGAGAACCCCCATTCATAGAACATGGCTAGAAATTCAGTGCCCCTGCTAATCAAATATTCTGGGAAAGGCTCTATCCATTTTCAGCAAATTAGAAAATCAAATGAAATCAATTGAATACTAAAACAAACAAAAAGGAATCTCTCTTGATAATCCAGACAGCACCTCAGGATGATGCCAAGCCTTGGGTGACAACTGTGAAGGTGGTTCCTCACTGGCCCCCACTTTTAGAAATACACTCTGCTAACATGAGCTCTCTGGATGTTTGCACTTTGGATAAACACAAGCTTACTGAATCATTTCTGGGATCTATGGTTTATCCTGTGATACAAATCCAAGAAGACTATCATTTTAGCTATTCACTCCCTGTCCTGAAACCGCAGATGGGAATAAGCAGATGGAGCAGGGATGCAGACTTGTCATCACATAAACATGAAATGAGAGGATCCTGGCTCTTTTCTTATGGTGGTTGTAAAGCACCCATTATTTTTCCCCTAGCACTTCCTAACAGGCAAAACCAAAATAACACTGGAAGGAAATTTACAGAATGTGCATGCTGTCCACTGAGCCCCCAAACACTACTCAAAATAGCATTGGTAGATTTTTTTTTATTATTTTTATTATTCTACTTAAAAAGATACCCTGTAATGGTTAGAAGTTAGTTCTGATAACATCGTTAAGGCTATTTTATAGATCCCAGTCTTAGGATGTACTCAATGTTTAGAAATCAGTTTGGGAAGGAAGAAAAGAAGGGAAAGGGATGAAAAGAGGGAAGGAGGAAGGAAAGAGAGAGAAAAGGAAGAAAGGAAGGGCAGCAAGTGGGTGGGAGGAGGAGAGAAGAGTAAGAGGATAGAGATCTCGGGGCTCTGTAAAATCTAGCTATCTCTGCTATAATCTATACTATGTAGGCAAAGAAGTGCATCAAAATAGTCCTAAAAAACACTTGAACTTAAAGAGATGTAAACATGAAAATGAGAATAATTTTATCTCCTCAATTAAATCCACAATAGCTAATTATAGTAACTATTTTAAGAGTAACTCCTTGAGGCTGGGCGCGGTGGCTCACGCCTGTAATCCCAGCACTTTGGGAGGCCAAGGCGGGTGGATCACGAGGTCAAGAGATCGAGACCATCCTGGCCAACATGGTGAAACCCCATCTCTACTAAAAAAATACAAAAATTAGCTGGGCATGGTGGCGCGCGCCTGTAGTCCCAGCTACTCGGGAGACTGAGGCAGGAGAATTGCTTGAACCCGGGAGGCGGAGGTTGCAGTGAGCCGAGATCGCACCACTGCATTCCAGCTTGGTGCCTGGCAACAGAGCGAGACTCTGTCTCAAAAAAAAAAAAAAAAAAAAAAAGATTAACACCTTGAAAAGGGGAAGAATCAGCCCAAGTAAGATAAGTAAGATTTATTAAATGTCTGTCCATTGCTCACTATTGCACCATTGTGTGTTAGCAAGTTTGGGGGTGGGAGAGTAGTATGTGTGCATGTCGGGGGAGGTGGGTGAGAGAGAGAAAAAGAGAAATTTCACTGACAATCAACCTGGATTCTCCAGGAAGCACAGTAACCCAACAGTGCTCCTCCATCTGCCTCCCTTGGGCAAACAGCACCTTTCACTCTATCAGCCTTTTGACCTACCCTCCCAGCCTTAAAAGAAGAGATCTCTCTTTTTCTCAAAAACCAACTGCCTCTCCAACATTCTCACCCTATCCTCCGATGTTCTTTTCCTTCTGTCACCAAATATGTTGATGTTCTTCCTCCACGGAAGATCCTCCCTAGGCTGCTCTCAGGAGAGATGGATCCCAGCCCCGCTCTTCTGTGGACTGGCCATGAGACAGCAAGACTGCTAGCATCATTTCCTCTCACGCTCACCCTAGCACTGCCTCAAATACCGCTTTATTCTGATCTCTTCTTTACTAGTGAAATCACCTCACCACTCATTCTCTCTGGACACATCAGAAATACGGCTTTCATGCTCACCACACCATTCATCAAATTGAACCATTGTGCCAAGTCCCATAGTCTATACTAATTCTTAATCCCTTGGACTTTTTAGCTGTATCTGATGTGGCTGAGGAAACTCTCCTTGCAACCCTTTTTTTCTGAGCTTCCCACACTGATGCCCTCATTGCCTATTCCTCCCTGTCTCTATTTTGTCTGGTCCCACATGCTTGCTATGGGGCACGTGGTTTTATTCACAGTTGGGTAGCCAGCTACACATGTGATGGCTTCAGAGATGATAAAATACATTCTCCAACCCCACATTCCCCGTCCCTACCATGCCCAGAGCCCTCCATCACACCAAATATTTGATTGAAGATACATCCCTTTGAGTTAAAGTACTGTGTCTCACAGAATCTTCTATTCAAAAGTAAATAGTTTTCAGAAGCTGTACATTCATCCATCATCTATTCATACAAAATTAATTTAATAGATCATTCATGTTTCCTCAGAAATAAAAAGGTGGCACACTGAAGAAACGGGCTCCACTTTGAAGGAATGTCAACTCTATTATCTAGATAGAAAAAAAGGCTGAGCATGGTAGCTCAGGCTTGTAATCCCAGCACTTTGGGAGGCTAAGGCAGGAGTATCTCCTGAGCCCAGGGGTTTAGACCAGCCTGGGCAATATAGCAAGACCCTGTCTCTATTGAAAATTTAAAAATTAGCCAGGCATGGTGGCATATACCTGTAGTCCCAACGACTTGGGAGGCTGAGTCGTCGGAGGTTGCAGTGAGCTATGATCGTGCCACTGCACTCCAGCCTGGGCAACAGAGCAGGACTCTGTCTCTTTAAAAGAGAAAAAGAAAAGAAAAGAGGGAAGGGAAGAGGAGGGGAGGGGAGGGGAGGGAAGGGAGAAACCATGTTCAAGAAAATGCTGTAAATATATATTTAATACCTATAAAAATACTGTTTACATAATTAAAACAATATAACAAATTCCCATAATTGACAAATGGCAAGGTCATAACCTATTAAATCTCCAGAACTCTCACCAAAGATGACACATCTGATGCTCCCTTAGAAAGCCAAACGTCTCTGGGAAGGAAGATTCTGTAAAAGTTAATTCGCAATATCCGTCTATGAAGTTTCTGAAATAATATGATGATTTACTGTCAGAAACACGACAGAGAAGTTTCCTATTGTGCTCAATGTTTTAAGCAAAACAGCCCCTGTACTATAAGCAGAAAAAAATTGGTCACCGAATTTTGCTGTGAGCCCACAAGGGCCTGATTCCTTTTTCCCCTAAGTAGCTTTCTCTGCACATGTGCTCTGTGAGGAACACTCAACTCCGTATCATTGCTGTCAATAAAGTCTTAGATCCTGACTCTCAATGGGCTTACTACCATTTAAACTACTGTTAGCATCAGGAGTTACAGACCAGCCTGTCCAACGTGGTGAAACCCTGTCTCTACTGAAAGACAAAAATTAGCTGGGCGTGGGGGTGAGCACTTGTAATCCCAGCTACTTGGGAGGCTGAGGTAGGAGAATCAATTGAACCCAGGAGGCAGAGGTTGCAGTGAGCTGAGATTGTACCATTGCACTCCAGCCTGGGTGACAGAGCAAGACTCCATCTCAAAAATAAATAAGTAAATAAAAAATAAACTACTGTTGGCAATCACCATGCTGAGCATAAAGCAACTGAGTGTTCATTTGTCGGAGTTCAGCCTATAATTTCTGAGGCTGCCCAAGATACTTCTTCCTGTGGTCCTGGAGCCCATATCAGTGAGTAGCAAGTAAACTGTCTAGATACTGTATGTGAGGGTGGCCAAGATTAAATTTCTCTTTTCTCTGCCTGCAAGATGTACTATGGTACTAGATTAATAAGATTACACCTCCGCTCTGGAGCAAAGTGCCACCTTTAATCATTTTCAGCAGTGTACCACCTGACCCTCCACTCGTTGGGTTTATGAACAATAGGAAAAGATCACCAGGCAACATCAAAAGCCAAAAATATCATGTCTCTGAAGACCTTCTTAGGAAGAGTCTTATGAATCAAAGCAAGGGCATAGCCATCTGATATTTCACAAACAGAAGGAGGAAAAAATTGAGAACCCCCAGTGTTTGTAATAAGGGAAACTTTGAAAATTGTATTAATATCAGAACTATATAGCATTTGCAAGGAATATCCTTACATTGTACACTAACATCATAAAATGAAATTCAAGTATATCCTAGAAACTGAGTGAATGGTGGATGTGACTGGGCTGATTCTTGGGTTCTTTGCCTCCTTATGAGCCTGACTGGCCACGTCCTGTGGGAGAAAACAAGGTGGGGTCAGAGGGCAAACAGAGAGTCTCTTGCCCCGCTGTAAGTAAATGTTACCATGAACAGGGTCTGATTATAGGAAACAGTGCCTAAAGGTGACTTACTTAGTTATTCTTTCCGTGAAAGAAGACATCTATCCTCCTATATCAACAAGATGTCTTTTTCCAGAAGCCATTAGAGCAGGAGTTCTTAGTTGCCCTATATCAGGAATTAGCAAATTACAGTCACAGGTCAAGTCTGGCCCACCATCTATTTTTATAAATAAAGTTTTATTGGAACACAGCCACACTTATTAGTTTACATATTGTCTAGGGCTGCTTTCTTACTTCAGTAGTAGAGTTGAGTAGTTATAACAGAGATCTTACAGACTGCAAAGTCTAAGATATTAACTATTTGACCCTTGCCAGAAAAAGTCTACCAACTTTTGCCCTATATCCTCCATGGCAAAATTTAAATAATTATAATAAAAGTCAATGTTTATCAAACTTTTTTAATGTGCAATGTGGCATTAAACACTATACATGAACTATATTATTAGATCTCCACAACTGCTCTAGAAAGCAGGTACTTTTGTTTTCCTCATTTTAAAAGTGAAGGACCCAAGGCTTACAGAAGTAATAAGGTCTCAGAACCAAGAAGTGGCAAAGGCAGAATTCAAAGCCTGTCAGTCTGACGCCAGTGCCCTGTAACATATTAAACATATAAACGCCGGTAAACAGTAGATGCCACTTACCAAGCGCTTACTATACAGTAGCCTTTGCATATATTGTCTCTAAAGCTTACCACTGCCTATGCTTGTATATCCAAAAGATCAGGCAACAGGCACCCAGACTGGTGAAGTGATTTGCCCAAGATCAGACGGTGGACAGGAGAAAATCCTGTATTCAAACTCAGACTCCATAGTGCTTTCATTATATACGCCATCTCACTGCAGAAAGATACTATTTCAGAAATAACATAATAAACATTAGAAACTGTCATTTTTTTTTCTAACTTCCCATTCTGTCTAGAAAGACTATAAGTTAACATGCCCAGGTTCTAGCCCTCACTTAATCATTAATGATCTTTGTGGCTCCTGGTAGCTCATTTAACCCCTTCTGATGTCAATTTCCTGGTTGGCAAAGGAGGTCGTTCAGATTGGCTGCTCTGTAAGATCTTCCAGCCTCCAATACACTCTAAACCTTCAGTGCTGTCCCTCTGAGAATTACGTCATCACTTTTTGCTCTCACACTCTCCCTTTCTCTCCCTTTTTTCTCTCCCTTTCTCATCCTCTCT